>JBBPRB010000340.1:0-17962 GCA_038092815.1 Hortiboletus rubellus
AGTCAGGTGATTCGCAACTGAGGTCACATGCTCCAATTGCTTCTCTGACACTTGGCTAAGTACAAAAGGGTAAAAGAGATATTAAGAAAATGGTTGGCTATGTACTAGTAGGTAGTAATAAAAGTATCTTGGGAGAAAACATTTTGTTTCTCCGCAACCTGTGAATGAACAAATAAGGGAAAATAGGGGTACATACTAGACACTATGGTCCATATGTCCCTCAATTAGCTAAGCATTTGGACCGCGGGAATAAGGTGAAAACTGAAATCTCGGGTCAAATGTCTAGCATCTCATATACAATAACTATGTATCCGCATCCAATCATTTTGGTGCAGGTCACCGGACGATCATGCTCAACCAAACCGCCTATATACGATCATTCCTTGAACGCTTTGGAATGCATAACTCGCACCCTGTGTCAACGCCACTCACGGTCAAGGACTGTCTATCGCTCACACAAAGCCCACGAACAGACGAAGAAAAACGAGCCTACATTGAGTACGCAAATGGACTCGTGTACATCCAAATCCTTGGATCAACCATCTACGCTACCCAAACACGCCCTGACGTCCAACATGCCATTGGAGTCCTATCGCAGTTCGGCACAAATCCAGGAAAGGCGCATCTTGAGGCGCTTAAGTGCGTCTTGAGGTATCTAAACGGGACGGCGCATTTTGCACTGATCCTCGGATGAAAGGGGACAGATGGCGTCGATTTAGTGGGATGAACGGACTCAGACTGGGCATAGGACACAGACACACGAAAATCGATTGGCGGATTTGTATTCGACGTGGCAGGGAGCAAAGTCGCTTGGTCATCGAAGAAACAACCTACAGTCGCCCTCTCGACCGTCGAGGCAGAGTATATGGCCGCATCAAATGCAACGAAAGAAGCCATCTGGCTTCGAATACTACTCGAAGATATGGATTTCAAACAGGTCTCGGCGACAACGATTCACGTGGATAATCAAGGATGCATTGTGCTCACACATAACCCCGTTAACCACACACGCACGAAGCACATTGCCATCCGACATCACTTCATTCGCAAACGCGTTGCAAACAAGGAAATAGATTTACACTTCATGTCTACAAAGGACATGCTCACCAACATCTTCACGAAACAACTCCCCCGCGAGACCTTCGAGAAGTTCCGCGACGCCCTTGGAGTGGGAGAGTATTAAGCACTCGTCGAGTGGGAGTAATGAACGTACCAGATTGCAGGTATACGACTCGTGCTTGCTGACTTAGCTACACGCACTAGTACCCTTTGTTTACATTAATCACTCCAACTCCGACCGCATGCATGTACGCCACACGCTGCTTGGGAGTTTCTTCGTTCTCTTGTTGAATCCTCCAGGTGCGCGCCCTAGCTAACTACAGTATAGACGACTCACTAATATACTTGTTCTCTCATTGAATCTCCCAGCCGCTCGTCTCGCCTCACGCCCGTTGTGATGCTCCTAGAGGAAATATGCCATGTCAAAAAGTTTTTTGACTGAAAAGCATGGTGGTGGAAAGAACAGTTGAGTTGTCATCAAGTTCAGAATGCTCATATGTAAGCTGGCTGTGTAGTGTATTGCAGTCAACAAACTGCACTTTTTGCTGATTTGAAAGCCTTGTATGAAGACAAGTGGAGAGGTGTGCCTAACCTGGTTCTCATGAAGCAGCAAGATTGTATATGTTTGCACAAGGATGGAACCACCCTGCCCATTTGTATATGATCTATGTTGGTACTTGTTTATGGAGAGTGTCCTCTTCACTTGCATGACATATCTCAGATCTGGACTATATTTCTGAATTGACTGAAGTATTTACCAAAGGTGGAATAGATGATCACAAGCAGATGAAATGTTGTTTTTCAAGGATCACTATCTTCAATTCAGCTATTGTAACCAAAAGGTCATTGATGCATGATTTGAAAGCAATTGGTTGAGCATGACAATAAAACCTGCTATTATGGTTGTACTGTACAACTTGTACAGGTATGGGTGCCATATAGTACCCAATATAGTACCCACACCCAGTGCTTGCTGGACTTTGCTCTTCTGAATCAGCTTTGAATGCTTTTGCTTGCAGTTATAGACTTGTACCAGAGCCACAGACTGGCTGCAGTGCTCTGAGAACAGGACAGCAAATCACCAGGATGCCATGGTATCCACATTTGTCTGGATGTGATGCTGGCCTTGCTTGAATGTAGTGTAGCCCTTTCATGCTTTGACCTCCTCCATCAGCTACTGGACAATTGGGGAGACTGGAGCTAATTTGTTTATTACATCAACCATGACTGTGGACTGGAGCTGATCAGTGGACTGGTGAACAAGTCTAGTGTTGAGTCTAATAGAAGGAGGTGTTAGATAAAAAAGGACCATGAGCTTGAGTGTACTGTTAGCTGGGATGTATATGGTCAGCATGATACAATGAGTTAGGATAAGAGACCTCCTTTGTATTTGGTTTGTAAAGTTAGTGATGCAGCAACACAGGCAAACACACTAGTATTACTTCTTATTATGATATTAGATTCTGAATCTCCTTTTCACCTAGGTTTTCCAAGGTGGTTGGTTAACTCAAGCAGGGTAGTGTCATGAGAACAGGTTCAAGACTCCCTCATGATGTCAAGTTGAAACATGAGTCTTAAGACACAATCAACAAAATATAATGCATTTACTATTTGTTATTTTTCACACAACAAGCATTACTCTGAAACCTATTCTATTTCTACATATAAAAATTATTTAATAATTTGAAAACAGTTTTTTATAATGTAGGAATGTTTTCCCAGGGAACAATAGTGTAGTATGTGTGTGTTGTCCTTGTCCACTTTCATTTGCACTACTTACCTTTGGCTGTGATTTCATTTATGAAACATTGTTACATGGTGTATGAAATCGTTACCTAGGATAGGTGATATGATATAATGTTGGCAACATATCAACTTATATTTCTTCTATTCAAAGATCAAGGTTATCATACCAAGTAGGTGGTGATCTAATTCAACTGAACAAAAATTGAATTCAATTTCAGCATTCATAAATATCAATCTTGCTATCAAAGCATTGAGGCTTGGTCATGCCAAGCTCATTAAATGCCTGGAAGCCACCATTAAACAGCTCGAGTCATGGAGAGTAGGAGATGTGATAGAAAATCAGAGAGGTGGATTTCTTTCTTCTAATATCACTATATTATTGGGTGCATTCAAAGAGATTTCAATATGATCTGGCAAGGGCATACTGCTACAAGATGCATACTAGATTCATGATACTCTCATCACTGATTCTGGATCTTCCAGGCAAGCAGTGTAAGAGATAACATCAATTATCAATTTGCATGAAAGCAGTTCAAAATGCAGATATTTACATCCATTGAAACTAAATCAATTGAATCAGTTGTGTTGGTCTGCTTCTAGGAATTTGTAACATTTTACAATGTTCTCTGAAATCTTCATAAGAATGTGCCCTTACTCACCCTTTATAAAACTTCTGCCATCAAGGACAACAACTCTGCTGTTTATCTTATGCAATCCCCATTCTCCTCTTCACCACATTTTATATTTCAATCATGGATACTGCTTTCCTTTTTGTCATTACTCATAATTCAATAACAATATAGGAAGAAGCTGTTATGATCTGTTCTTTTACTTGAACATTCTTTCATGTTCCTCAACGTTCTATCATGTTCTCCCTTGTTTCGTAACTTCCCATGCTTATCTCACTTCTTCTGTTTCAGTCCCTTCTTTCCTTATATTTGTCTCACAGTTTGCTTCTTGAACATTCTGTAACATTCTATGACTTTCTTTTTGCTTAGTCATCTTCATTTCTTAACTGTATATAAACCAGACATTGTTACCATGTATTCCCTAAGTTAGACCTCCTTAGAAATACATCCAACTTCACCTCCTTGAATCGTTTTCTAAGTCCTCATCCTACTTTTGAGTGGATGCTCTTCTCTTTGAAACCTTGAACTCAACCTTAATGAAGGTTGAACCTTTGAACCTACAAAAGACTAAGGCTATGATTGGCCCTACCCGGACCAAACATAACAGAAGCCATGGAATTTCTTCATGGTTTTGGAAGAACTGCATATTATATCCCTGTATCTCTATCAAAAATTTGTACCAAAAACCCATTATATGGTTTTCTCTTAATAATTTCAAATTCCATTTGTCATTTGTAAAGTAATTTTGGATAAGTACAAGATGAACCACAATTAAATGCTTGTTCAAGCAACTGTCCTTATATATGCAGGATAGTTTTTTTTACATTCTAACTTATCACAAAAGGTGTTTCTTGTAGCTATCTACTTGAATGCCAACATTGCCACTACTTTCTATCTCTTAGGCTACAGCTAAGGTTGTCTCACTTTCCTTTAAAGAAAAAGCAGAGACTTTATGCTAGACTACCATGCCGCCAATAGATGAGGAATTTACACCAAGAGATTAGTATATCACTATGCATAAATAGGATGTATTTGTCATATAGTTTTCTCTCAGCACATACTCATTTCACTTATAATTATTTGAATTATCATTACTTGATGCAGATTGGCCACATTACAAATTGTAAGTTGTGAAATCTGTAATTACTAAATAATTACAGCTTGCATCATTGTTAGAACTGTAACTCCGGTATTAACTTCGAAACGCTGGAGATGATTAGAAAATGGGACTTGACTTCACTGTATGTGATGCACCCTTACAAGAGTTCAGTCCTGGATTTACGGAGATCGAAAGTAGGACTTAAGATGTAGAGATGTCAAGTTGAGTGAAGGTGTCAGAGGAGAGTTGTCAAGACTCAAGCGGAAGTCAAGAGTATTATTCTAGATAATATTTGAACTAAGGAATACGGGAGTGAAATCAGAGGCTTATATATAAAGTTTGAGAATGATTAGTAAACAGAGTCGTAAGGAATTGGTAAGAGAACAGGAGTTAGGAGTAAGTATTCTGGAGTTATGCTCTAAGCGAGACACAGATACGAAGGTAAATAACAAACAGAGCTAGTATTAAATAAGAGAACAAAAGACAGATGAAAAGAGAATACTAAGTACGAGTCTGGAGTCTGAAGACAAGTCCTGCGTGAGAACACAGCGGAGTTCTTGATGATAGGCCTGAAGGGCTGGAGTTGAACTTGGGGAAAATACAGGATATGACAACCATGGCCAGTGCTCAGCACTATATAATCCTATTTCAGCCATTGTCTAATTTATCCCATATGCAGCCAAATCCACTCAGGTAAATTAACTTTGACCAAATCTCTAAAATATTATCCATGATCATGGACTTTGACAATGCTAAAACAATGGCTATATGATACACTCATGAGAGTTGATCTTGGAGGACATTGGAAATTCTACAAAATATTTGCATATTGTTGCTTAACTTTGTTCTTAACATCTTTGATACACAGAACTTGAAGGTCAAATTCTCAATTTATCAAAATAGCTTTTTTGCCAATCCATTGGAAAAGTTGGCCAGTGTAGAATGAGAAATAATACCTATATTATAAATAAAGTTCATAGTATTATTAATTGCTAATTCTATTTCCAAAGTATTAGACTAATTTCATTATTCTATGTAAGTTTAAACAAAAATCAAACTCATTTAAATTCATGAATTCGAAATATAAAAGAAGAAAATGCACATCATGTTCTTCATATGTAATAGACAATTTTAATGGTTTCTTTAAATGTAATAAGTATCATGTAATGCTATATTTGAACTAGCATAAGTATGGATCTAAAGGATTTAAAGTTAGATGAGTTAATTTATTTTTCTTATATATGTTATTTTTATTTTGATCTTTATTATGTTATTGTTCACTATTCATTAGTACTTGCTAATGTTGTAATATATATTAATGTCATATTTCATACTTTCCACCAATCCAACTCTAACCCTTTATGCTCACTATTACCAACTCTACTATGTTCTTGCATAGAACATAACTCTGGACTTTGTACTTAGTATTTCCTTTCATTTCTATTTCTTGTCTTATGTTACATTCTTTCCCACTAGTACGAGCTCTATTATTTACTTATTTTTAAATCTGTGTATTGCTTAAAGCACAGCTTCAGGATGTTTACTTCTGATTTCCACTTTGTTACTTTTCATTTCTGTTTTGTTACTTTTAATTTTCATTTTGTTACTCCCAATTCCCATTCCATTATTTTCAATTTCCATGCTGTTGCTTCCAATTCCTAAGCTGTTACTTTCAATTCTTATATCATTACTCCTGATTTCCATGCTATTACTTATTCTGTTACTAATTACTTATAACTTTGTTATTAATTCATCTCAGACTCTGTTATTAATACATCTTGAGTAACTTACTGGGTATTCTATACTACTCTGTGCTTCCCATACAGTAGACATGTTGTGCCGCTGAGCACAACTTATCCAATATCAAACTAAATATCTGATTTGATAGTGTTGTGTCATAGAGTAAGTAATCTAGTGATTACAAGGACCTTTTCAAAGCTTTATTTGATCTGCAGGTGACATAGTGTGAAACTTTGCATCTTCTGTGACTATACTCCAACTTGAAAGAGCATTAAAACAAAAGCTATAAAGCTATTATTGAAGTAATTCAATGGACTCTTCATCCAATGTAGGCTACTTTCACCAAGCCAGCATGGATACCATTTTAATCTGGCAGGATGAGATCTTCATTCTCTTTTGACTGAATATCATTTTTCTTCCCTTTATTAATTGTAGTCAAGTAATCTGCTATTTCCTGAAGAAAAATCCTATAGGACCACCAGAAGCTAGTAATGGCTAGGAGAATCACAAAGTCCTTATGGAAGTACATCTTGAACAGATGGATCCAGAAGTTTCCTTAAGCCTATTGATGGTTTGGATATTTCCTTTTTCTTTTCTTCTGATGATTGCCAGTCTCCCATGCCATATTATTCATATGTTAAGCAATATTCCTCATTTTCATCATTGTTTTCATCCAGTTCTTCTTATTGCTCCTTCATCCACTAGTGGTGTTTTTTTTTCTGTTATATCTGACAAAAAATAGTCATGGTCCTCCCACCAATCCTCCTCTTTCATAGGAATGAGCCTATGTCTAGACTGTTATAGATCATACTTCTTTTGCCTTGTTGCCAATGGTGTCCATTTGGATTTCTTTGCATAGTACTGGGTCTGGATCATTTACCATTAACCTATTCATATTTTATCTATGATAGGTGATTGAGTGCTATTCATCAATTTGTTGGAAAGAGCTAATGTTAAATTATTGATGTCCTTGTCTGCTTTGATGTTCACATCTTGTCTTGTTTGCCAATGTTTGTGTCTGTGTTATTTTGTATTTGTTTGTACTTGGCTTGCTATCAATAGGAGATGATGATGATTTGAAAGAGAAAGATGATGATGATATTTTCTGTTTATATATTCATGTTACATAATGACATAAGCAGTTTGTTGTTGTTTGGTTCCTCCTTGGCCAAAGTAAGCTGACGGTATCTGGAGCCAGTGGTTTGATGCTTTTAATTGTTGGTATATATGAAATTTGCTTCAATGTGAATGTTAATGCTTTCCTTGTAGGTTGCATAGTCCAATGTAGTGTTGTGCATATGCTTGACAGAGGTGTATTTCATAAGTCATGAACCAATGTCCTGGTGGTGTCACAGGCTATGGCTTGTTGTATGGAGTTATTGTCAGGATGTTGATGGGAGTGTGTTATTTGCAATTGAAATGAAGGTTTACTTAAACTTTTATCTAGCTAGAGTCATGGTGAGTGATAAGTGATGTCCATCTACTCTTTATGTATTTCATGCTCTGAGCTTTGTTCATGCTTGGTATTTAACTTGTCATATTTACAAAGCTAATATGTTTTGTAATGCTTTCTTTTTTTTAAGAATGACATGTTCTTATATCATAATTTGTGATAAATATATGATGCTTGTGTATGATAGTGTGTTCTACTAAAAACTAACTACTTGTCTTTCTTGAATGCTTTTCAATTTCCCTTTTGCTATCCTATCTCCATGACTATTCCTGAAACCACTCCTTCCTTCTGTTTTTCCTCTGACTCTGAATGCAACTCCTGATCCAAGATTAGCTTAACACTAAAGCTTTCATTCATGCCATAGTACTCCATCTGTCCTAGTATGTAGTGCACATAATCTTTCTCTACATGCAATAACAAACACTTTTCTTTATTCAAAATGTGCCACATTAACCATGTCAATGATGGAAAGTGTTTCATCTCCATATAAAACTTGAGGAGTGACAGGCTATCTGGCATGTGCATTTCCATATTTGGATTGACATATGACATGCCTAGCATTAGCTCCACAATGTGAGCCATGAGTATATTGTTTGTTATAATCATTTCCAGCAGTTGTTCATTGTGCATGAGCTCATGGTGGTAGCAAGGACATTAGATTGTTTGTGTCCTGACAGGCTGGATACTGGCTGGGGTCCTTTGGCATCAAATCCACATTGTTAAATGTGTTTGGTAGAAAAGCTCTTAAACCTGAATATGAAATATAGAACTAAATGCAAGAAATAGGATCCATTTTGCTTGCAATCATACCAAGCAATTCCCAGGAGGAATGGAGGATTTTGAAAATCTGAGATGTTGGCATACTGTAAGCTGGCACCAGGTTGTGCAAAACTGATGTCCTTACTATATTCATGGTGGTTTGTAATCTGAGAATGTTGACATTAGTTTGGGATACTCATGGTGGTGAAGACCAATCTCACAAGTCTAAATTGTTTGTTTGTCTTTGTTTGTTTATATTACTAAATAAAAAAGGTGGTGGTTGGTGATCAAGAAGTAAATTGAACTGTTTGTATGAAAAATATGAAAAATATATTCTTTCTTGCTTATGTAATGTCTTATATAAATATTGAATGTGGAATTGATCATGGGAAAATGATTGCTTAACAAAGCTTGATGATAGTATGATATCATATTTCTGTGCAACCTGGCAGCAGAATGTATAGTCATATGATTTAAAATATCTTTAACAATCTCTCAATAATATGCATGATGGAGATTTCATGTTTGTTCTACATACATCATGGTGGTATAAACCAAAAACTTGCTTGTGATGATATGACTAGTACTGCCTCTTTTAACCAGTGCTCTGCTTCAGCTCCTCTTTCCATTTTTTGAAAAGCTTTCCACTGTAAAGGTCTTGTTTCTGTGCAAGACTTATGTGTTGCATGGGCCATTGCATTCTCTCACCACCTCCATGAAATTGGAGATAGCTTGTAATCCTCAATGTTTGTTTGACATCATTGTTCTTTATATTATGAAAGTAATACCATCTCTTGTATGTCAAGCAGGGATGGAGTCCTTGCCAATACCTCTGCCTTGTTCTTTGCATATTGGACTGCTATTTGGGTGAGCTTGTTGGCTGTCAAGCTTTGACATCAAAAATACATGTCAGACAGGATGCAAAGGGTGGCTAGCATGCTTTTAAACTTTGCATGTTTAATATGATAGTTGAGCATATATGTCTTCAGAATTGACCACCTACAGTATATAACTATAATTGTGCTATGTATTTGATCCATATATCATTTGTAGAGCACTCCTATTATGCAACAAAATCTCAGATTCTTTATTCAAGCTTGCCTTTCCTTTTCCCCTTTAGTATCCAGTCCCACTATTTCAAGGCTATACTTGCCTGTGTTGACCCTGCTGACCCCCTTGGAAGGGTTGGAATGAACATTGTGGGTGGGCAAGGAAGACCATTGTGTTAGTATCTTGTCATTATTGCTGAAACTGTTTTCAGTCTGACAGAAGTATTGTGTTGATGTCATTAATTGAATGATGTGTAGTATATGATGAAGTCACTCACTAATCAAATCATCTGAGTTGGATGCCAATTGGAATGCTATTGTCTTGACACTAGTTGATGAAGTAAAAAAATGTTAGCCTTGAAGTACTTGATGCATGTATACTGTATGTTTGTGCTTATATGTTCAACCTGCTTTATCAATCCTTTGATCATAATGATTGGTCTTGAGAAGGTTGTGCTTGTGGCTATATTCTGGAAGAGCACAACAATGACCATCATTACATCATGCTTACTAAAATCCAAGGACTGAGAAGTGATCCTATTATTGATTGGAAGATCCTGCTGGCAAATCCCATGGATGAGTCTTGAGATACACTAATGTTATTGGTGGTGAAAATGCAGCACTCTCTGTGTTACTGTCCTTTGATTTCTTTTTAATGGAGGTCAATGTTTCATCCTTATTGACTACCTTTGAGCCCACTATGTCCACTTCCTATCTGTTCTTGTTTATACAGGCCAAGGTGTTCTCAATGACTGCAGTGATAATGTTGAACTTGTCTATCACAATGTCTGGTTCCGCATATGATCCTACATAAGCTTGTAACAGGTTGTGTAAAACAATTTGGACAATACTTGCCTTGTAGTTCATTCAGCTATAGGCTCAACCTATCCATGGAAATGTATGGAATAACTTCATCATGAATGCTACCACTGCTGCATTGCTTGCCTCTCTTATTTTTCTAAGCTTGAGGAATAGATAGACATGATGTTGTTTGATGATTCAGGTGGGCAGTTTTCTTGCCTTGCTAAAGTTCTGAGTAGCATATATTGTCTACTGGTTGGATTGGATGTGCATTGTCTATGTGGTGGTTTGATGTTTGCCCTTGCACCAGTCAACCTCACATTTGGATGGTTACCTAAGTGAGCATGGCACTGCACTTCCCCATTTGGGTGCATCGTCTCGTAAATTTTGCAACATAAGTAAGAGGAGCTTCAATGTTATTACAAATCAAATTTTGCTCCATACTAAATAAGGTTAAATAAAGTTGAGTCAGGAGATATGCCTAGTGGCTGTGCCAGGTTCAACCTACTGATATCTCTCCATGGAAGACACTAAGCCCCAAGTGGCATTTGAAGGTATGAAATGCATTGGCTCTAGTTGCTAATAGAGTCTCTAAAGAGTCAACAAACACTTTTGGCACCAAACCTGTCCTCATGGGCTGTACACTCAGCTAATCTCTGAGTTGCAACTTATATTTCAGGCCATCATCTATTTCTAACAGAAACCCTCAAGGTTCCCATGTCTTCACTGACACCTTTGGCCACAAACAAGCCCAAAAAGAAGCAGGTGAGGGATCACACCCCCCCCCCTTAAAAGCCTTTTTAACTGATTGCCACCCCTGCCTACAATATTATTCAGAATGGTGGACATATGAAGCAATATATTTCAAGTTGAAAACTATGGATGACAAGATGCAAAGCTTACAAACAGAAATAAACAGTCTGCATGCAGAGGTTAAAACAGTGAAGCGCAATGATGATATCAAAACTGACATCGTACAGAATTTTGTCAAAGTGCACAGCAGGATTAGAAAGGTGATAGTAGATGTTGGAGAGATTGCATACAAGCTGGGGGAGGTGGATGGTCAGCTCGGTGGGTTGGACACTCATCTTCAAATGCTGGAGAGTATACAAGAAGGAATTTTTGACCTAATTATACTGCTAGCATGTGAGTGGTGCTGGGTAGTACTGAAAGCAGGTGTGATCATAGGTCAGTGCTCAAAACCATCCCCTCAAATAGCAATGTATGGGCCAACAACCTACTCAATGCTCAACCCTGGCATGCAATGCTGAGCTTCCTAGTGAACCTCTCCTGACACCAATAGTGTATTGCTAACCTTGCCTACCTTGTGAGAGTAATCCATATGATCAATCAGGTAAGTATTGCTCAGTGGTATTGATGAATTCCAAAAGTTTCACATACATTGCAGCACATTTGCCTATCACAAGAACACGTGGTTGCATCTAGAAGTACTCAGAAGAAACAACTTACCATCCTCTTCCTTCCCCCCCATAGTCATTGTGATCCCAAGATACAGCTTGGCTAATGGATCATGAGAACCAGTACCCTGTTTTCTACCATGTCACCAAGTCAAGATTGAATTTCTTGAAGGAATTTGTGACCACACAGCAAGGAAGCTTAGCAATATCTGAAGTAAATACCCATCATTACAATGCAGCATTTGTTGGATTTGGTGATTCCGCACTCTTGATAAGTTTCGCTTCATACTGCACTAACCAGTGCTTACTTCATTTGCTAACTTCACCCAAGTGATTCCTCATGCTCATTATACCTACCTCCACTTCTCCCCATCATTTTAGCTTGTTGTTGTGTCTCTGCCCAAGCAGAGCATGGACTTGTCATGTTTCCATTTGCACTGTGGCTCACTTGTTTACCTCTGTTTATCTACAAGCACACTTACATCCTGGAGCCCACTGTCCCTCCTCCTTGGTTATTCATAGTGGACTCCAGGTCTGTATATCCTTATACCTCTCTCAATATACTTGGTTGCTCATAGTGGACTCCAGTCCTAGCTCCCTGAGTCCACCCACCAAGTGACTAGCTCACTTCCACACCTGCTGCCTCTTAATATTCTGAACAACAATCACACCGCATCCATGCCCTTCATGGCACCAACTACACCACATGGAGCAAGGAAATGAAGGCTTGACTTCGCTCCAAAGGCCTGTGGCACTTGGTAAATTGCCAAGAAGTGTGACCTGCTGCTGGTGCTGCTGAACAGCTGGCTTGGGATATCAAGCAGGACAAGGCTGCTGGTGAACTCATGCTCAACATTGCTCTTGAGGACAAAGTTCATATCAGGCAGCACCAGGAGAACCCAGTGCCGCTTGGACTGCTCTCCAGACTCTCTATATCCAACAGAAGCCTGCAACTCATTTGATCACCTATGATGAGTCCTTCAGCTTCAGGAAGCATGCTCAGGAGACCCTTACTGCCCTGCCTACCAGAGTCGAGCAAGGCATGTCCAGGATCAAGGAGCTTCGCCACTCCCCCTTCAGTCTCACCAATCCAGATGATGAACTGATCTGCATGGCTATGATTCATGCTCTGTGAGCAGAATACTATCATTTCACCTCCTCTCTTGCCCTGCTCACAGATCTCGATGAGGTCAAGGTCAAAGTGGTATTGCAGACTGAAGAGATCAATTGTTGACCTCGCACTGATGGCTCTCGCCCACTTTCCTCTAATTCTATCTTGTTTGCAGGTGCCAGTTCCTGCACCTGGGACCCCAATGCACCATGCTCCTTCTGCGAGAAGACTGGCCATTGTTTCGCTTTGTAGCATGTGCAGGAGACCTACAAGTCCTCCAAGCGCAAGGGCAGGAAGGGCAACCAGTCCAACAGTTCCTCCTCTCCTTCCACTGCTACCTCTGCTACTGCCAACTGCGCCTCTACTACCCATCTGAACACCTAGGACATCGCAGAACGTGCAGGAAATGCAAGTCTTTGTGCAGTGATCCCTCCAATCCTCTCTCTCCCATGCAACTCAATGCTCACTTTCACACCTCCTACCTTCTGAAATGAGGGTGGGTACACAGCTCACTGATGTGGCTCTGAGTCAGCTGGAGGTTCAAACCAGTTGAGTGACCCACTCAAATCAGGGAGTGTACTGTGAATAGAACTGAGGTGCAAGGCCATTTGATGATTCATGATATAAATGATAAATGATGCACTAAGATTTTGACCACATTTGAAAAACTTTCTAGAATACAGTCAGGACTGAGGAGATATAACTCAAGTACCCTTGCTGAAGAACCTTTCAGGGTCTATAGTGCATGTCAATATGTGAGGGTCATGAATGCTGATTATTTGTAGGTTACAATGGATACTAGTACAATAGGGCATATACTTTTCCATCTAGAGGGGGCATAGATGGCAAGTGCAATGAGCAGTGATCTCCAAGGTATGTGTTGTTGGTGTTGGTATACTTGGGGACATATATTGCACCTGTGGTCCACTGCAATTTCCCTTTTTGGATGTAGTGCAAGCACACTGCTGGCATATGGTGAAAAAGAAAACAATTAGCCCCAACTCAGTGATTTTCAGTTGCTGCTAAAAGGAACATGAGCCCAATTTGACTTAGGTAAATGCCATGTCCACTCAAATCAAGGTCTCTAATATGGCCTTTAAAGTCCTCATCAACAATAACAGTGATGACCCACCCTCTAGACATGCACATGTCTCCTTTTGTGGGGTGGACTCAACTGTGACAAGACTCAGGTCATGTTTGAGCACAGTCATGGCACATTCAGACAGCATGCCCCATTCCTGATCGTGGCATGGCTAACGACATTGATAACAGTGATGAGGAGTACTTGTGGATGTCCTGGATAGTGTCTTCCTTCACCCACTCCATATTCCCAGAGCCCACCAAGTGCCAGTCTCCCAGTCACAGACATAGCTTGATGTTCAGAAACCAACCTGGCTCGGCCATCTGCAAAAGCCCAGCCTTCAAAGCAGTGTGTAGCAGCTCATCATTTTCAGGACCAGATCCTGACCACCTCTTAGGAGACCGCCTCCCAATAGCTTGCAGAGTGTGATGCTGGAGTGGGGGGGCTCCCAGAGAGTTGGCTAGGTTGCAGAGCATGACAGGTATCTAGGATCCTAGTGTGAACAAAGTTACTAAGTTATGTTGCTCTGTGTCATCGCCAACAGCATTGCATTGAAGATTATTACTCCAGTGATCTGACCACAGTGCTTCTGCCATCTCCCTGATAAGATTGACCCACTGTGAATGGAAATCACCCCCCTATCACAACTGGTTAAGTTCTTGAACAGCTACTCTGACATCACCAAACCTATCAGTAATCCATGGCCCATCAGTAGGGCTCTAACCATATTGTCTCTTGCTCACTAGCTAAAAGGGCACCTAGAGAAAAGTGAGAATGTGCAGGTCTGGATTGGCCAGTGGCTGAGCATGCACTTAGCATTTTTAACAGGTGTCCTGAACATCAACACATTTATGGAGCACATGTGTGAGCTGCTTGTGCTTTTCATGTGCACCATTGCTGCTGTTGCAGCACTATACATTCTCCCTGTGGACTCAGTGTGTGTGTTCTATGAGGTCATTGTAGGGTGCATCATATTCAACTGTCAAGCGGTGCTATATCTCAATCTGCAGAGCCTCAGTGTAAGCTGTAACACAAGGCAATGGTCCATGCTGGATGATGATCTCCCCTGCAAATAGATTACCAGGATGTCAAGAATGACAACACATGTTGGGCAATATTGTTGTGGTGTGTTGTAGTTGTGCTGCTCTCATGTATCCATAGCTGACCCTTGTATCAGGCTCTCGACACTCGTGCACAAAATTATACACAACCTCATTGTGGAGCATAATTCAGAGCACATGTTTTGGTTTTCAGCAATCTGCAAAGCCCACATCAAAGAGTGTTCCAACTCCTTGCCCCTGGTACCCCATTGATTGGAGATGTAGTGGAGGATCACACTTAGTGGTGAATGTGGATTCATCACTCCATATATTCGCACAATGCAAATTATGACTTAAATGGAATCTGCTATAAAAAACAATGCTGTGAACCCCAAGTCATTTGTTGGACACTACGTCAGTGGAAAACTGGACCTGCCAGCTGAATGAATAAGGGAAAGCATCAAATTTCCCAATGATTGTACTGACAAATTCTTGTCCAGTACAATCAATTATTGGGTGCCCAGCATCTTCAAAACTAGCATTGGTCCACAATAGACATAGCAAGAGCCAGATAGAAGAAAATAGGGGGGGGGAGAAGAATTGGTGCAGTACTAGTTAAAGAACCAAACTTGACAGCAATGACTAGAAATCATTCCAGGCCTACAAATACAGGATGAAATGAGATGAAGAGCATGGATGGATGAATGGCACAGTAGGGGGACATCAGATATAAGTGGTACACCCCAAAGACAAAACAAGATGAGAAAATACAAGCAAACCAATTGAGGAAGTCGAGTACCTTGAGGAGTGGTGAACCACAGATGCAGCTTGGGCATACTAGTGAGCAAAAGGATACAGGAAAGTGCACAAGCAGGACTCCTAGATAATTTAATACCACCAGGGTAGTTTCTCTGGGCTGTGCATGTTTGGACTCTCATACAGGAGTCTGTGTCAGTCAAACAACCCACTCTCCTGGACCATCTTTACATCTAATCATGTAAACTCTTCATCCAGCAAGGCCACTGGATCATGTGGATCAAATATCCTTGAAGGTGTTTGGAGGGGTGACTTGGCCATCAAGCTTGGAGATGTGGTCGACTTTGACAATCAGTTTTCTAATATCAAGAAGTGGGATGGCCTGGTCTTTGATGATACTTGACAAGGCTGAGGAGCAGTTTTTGATCAAGTTGCTGCTCTTGACTTCAAACAGATGGATATGTCGCAGGAGCACAAATGACTGAGCCAAATATACTAGGGGCTGCACTGTAAGGAACTGAAGTTCCTTGTGGTCTTATCCCATCATTCCACCAACTTCCACATCATTTCTGACTGTATTCCAATGAATTCTAATCCAATCCAATCCAATCCCAGTCCAATCCGAGCCTAGTCCAATCCAATCCAATCCTAGTTCAACCTGATCCAATCCAATCCAACCTGACATTATGTGTCTGTTTCCGGATCTCCACATGTGCAAGATCTATCTGGATTTTTGATTTTTATTCTGATTGATTTCTTTTGATTTTATTAAGCTTGCATATCACTTTAACATAGGTCTAAATTATTTTGTAGTATTCCACATGATTTCTGTTTACCTACAAAGGGATAATGTTTTTTTTTCTTTTGCCTTGCTGTACTTGATTACTGATTGATATTTCCCTCATTCAAAAGAGTCTTAAGATCAAACATATATTCCTACTTCCTTTTATCTCTACTTCACTTTTCAGATCATTTTCAGATTATTTTTCTGGATCAGATTCATCTGGGTTTACCCCTATCTTTCCAGATTCCTTTCCAGATTGTGTAGTCAGGTCCTTCCCCCCCCCAACTACTAAATTTAAGGTCCCTGGGATGAATCTATTGATACCCTTTTTTCTTATTTTTTAGTATTCCTCTTGTTATTGCAGTACAGATGGGGGGCTAGTATTTTACAGTGCCACATGAGTGGGAAATACATCAAAAGGGAATAACTTACATGCAGACAATGAATAGGATGGTGAAGTGATTCCTGCTATTATACATCTTGACCTAAAGGAGGGGTGAAAAAGACAGAGGATGAGATCAGGGTCACAACACATGGTGCCAAACTTGTACTTGAGGTAGTTGCGCCTCAGAACTTAGTGACTGAACTGGCCACACACACTCCTTGCTGGTTCTACCAATGGCCTTTTTGGAAAAGGATGGCTGGCATCCAGAGGTGTAAAGGTTGTTAATGCTGAGGATACTAGTATCTGGACAGAGAGGATGTAGTGAATGCAATTGAGGAGGATATAAAAGTTCAGCATCTAAGAGAAAGATATATTAGGAGCTAACAGGTGTGGAAGCAAGCTAGTCACTTGGTGGGTCGACTCAGGGAGCTAGGACTGGAGTCCACTGTGAGTAACCAAGTATATTGAGACAGGTATAAGGGTATACAGACCTGGAGTCCACTGTGAGTAACCAAGGAGGAGGAACAGTGGGCTCCAGGATGTAAGTGCGCTTGTAGGTAAACAGAGGTAAACAAGTGAGCCACAATGCGAATGGAAACACTGCAAGTCCATGCTCTGCTTGGGCAGACACACAACAACAAGCTAAAGCGATGGGGAGAAGTGGAGGGTAGGTATAATGAGCATGGGGAATCACTTGGGCGAAGTTAGGAAATGAAGTAAGCACTAGTTAGTGCAGTACGAAGCAAAACTTATCAAAAGTGCAGAATCATCAAATCTAACACCATAGGCGAATCGGGTTGATCCGTCGAGTAGAAAGCCTGTTATACCATTGGAAAGCACCTGGGTGCCATAGGGCCCTTCTATCCATCTTTGAGCTCTCATTACTCAACAACCACTCGGTCAATCGACCTCATTCTTGTTGCCACCACACTCTGCGGCTCATTCTGCGTCGGAACGACCCCTCATTTGTCCACATCCATCGCCGTCTTCGCTCGCTACAAGGAGATCTTTCTAAAGTCCCCTATCATAAACATCGACCCCTATACCCACCA
>JBBPRB010000341.1:0-17948 GCA_038092815.1 Hortiboletus rubellus
GTACAACCAAAAAAGAAACGCAGAAAACGTGCGTAAAAAATGGTTTCGTACAAGGAACGAATTTCAAAGGGTCTCATTGCCGTCAACACCTCGAGACTCTACTTTCCGGAGTTTGGTGTATGCGGGCGGAAGCTCTATCGTCTCTGGTTGCTCGGGTTCTGGGGAACCGCTTGGGCCGGCATCTTCATGCTGAATAATATTGACTGGTCTCAGCTGCTTCGTCATGCCCGACTTACGCGAGCTCGTCAAGGCGGTCGTAGACCCAGGAGTCAAGACGCCGCCCAGTTCGAGTTCGGGCGTCGCAGAGCGGGGGTCTGAGAACGATGTCACCCCGGACTGTCTCCAGGCCGAGCTGGAGTGCGAGTCGGACAACAAAGCGGAACCTGCGGCAGAGTGATGGAGACCGTCTTCTTGTGCAAAGGCGGACGATAGCGTAGGTGCGGTGACAAGGTAGGGATCGGGCTGCAGGTATGGCGGAGGTTGGTAATTGGAAGGTGGATCGTTGTCGTCAGGATCATCGTGTAGGAGATTGACGGGGCGCTCCTTCGCAGATCTCGGTGCAGTCTTGCGCCGAATGATGTAAAACGCAACAAGAGCGAGAATGGCGATCGCCGCAAGTCCACCGATAACACCCCCTAACGAGGAAGTTGAATAAGTGAGATGTAGAAACAGAGTTCACATACCGACTATCGCTCCTGTATTGCTAGATCTAAAGATCAAAACAAACATGTCAAGTGAATGAGAAACCTGTGATGAACTAGGATCACTTGGATACTGACCCACCGCTGTCTCCGCTCGTCGTTCCGCCGCTGGCGTTTGTAGGATAAGAACCACCGGCGGGTGGTCCCGCGGTAGATGAAGGGGAGGTATCTGTGATACACGAACTGTTCGGGTAAAGACCAGCAGAAACGGAGTACAAGCCACTGCCTCCTGTTCCGAGGCCACGGTCGTCCCCAGCAATGACCATGAGGGTTGCACCAGCGCGAACGACAGGTGTCCATTGAAAGCCGGTCCCCATATCGGTCGCATTAGTGATGGTACCCACTGGTATTGAGAATGATTCCCCCCCGGGAATGACGCCCTGAAAGTTTGGAGTGCTGAACATCAATAAGATTTGTCAATGGAAACACCGAACTTAGGGATGTGAGATTACCCTTGTACTTGGGATGGATCCCACCACAACCTGCTTGGACTACACTGGACGACCTGATTGGGGGGGTTGATGTTGAAAGGGAAATCTGGAGAGACAGTCTTGGATGCGTTGAAGCAACTGGTGTCACTGGTGCTCATCACATTGGCAGCTACACTAGTACCACCAGTGCCAAAGCCTGAGCTATCGCTGACCTGGGGGTGGAAGTAGGTGAGTGAGCACACAAGTGGATAAATCAATTGATGCACGCCGGATGGGAGGTAATGCGGAACTGGGGTGGGGATGGCGACTTACAACTGCGACGAACTGTGAGTTGGTGGGGTATTTAAGCTGGAAGCTGAGGGAGGAATCATCCCCGGGGAACTGTTGGGATACGATTGTGCGGACTTCGACGTTATTTGCAAGTGGAGTGGGACCATAAGGGACGATCAAGACGCTGTATGGAGGCTGTCCTGAGCCAGAGATTTGAAGGGAAAGATTGGCACATTGCTGAGGTTGGCTGGTGAAGGTGAAAGAATAGCCCGAGACGAGCGAGGCTGAGAGAACGACAGAAAGGGCGAATTCAGATGGGGAAGGGGGACGGGGCATATTCTGAGGAGAAGGAAAACCTGGGATCAGCTCAATTTAGTCTGACAACATTTGCGTTGGGCGGAGAGAGCAAGGACGTATCCAGCTCCACCTCTCGGCTGCCGAACGTCGCGGTATTAAAATAGATCCGTTGCACTCTTATCGTTCCACACTTCTTACTACTATGATACAGCGTCGATATACGCAAATCAAGCTTCCAGGATTCACCAGAACCGCGTACAAGTAGCACGAATGGCACAGGGAATTGCTTATGCGGGCTTGGTCGCCGGGGTGCGCTTCCCACGCCACCCACTGCAGTTTCGACGACCGCAGCAAAACTACGCTACCGAATTTGGAAAATCAAGCATCCATCAACTTAGGGCCGTTTCTACAGCTTAGCACTGATAAATACTTATCTATGTATGTGGGCGAAGCTTGAGTGTCTTCTTAATAGATGCGGGCTTCCAGGTTGGGCTTGCCGAAGCTTACGCCGTTCATTACGCTGCTAGCCTTGAGGGAGGTCTCTGTCGCACGTGGATTTGCTGTTGGACCGGCCCCATCTCAACTTCCACATAGTCTCGTCGCTATGACAACAGTGTGACCGTGGGGCCAGGCGACGAATACGGTAGACTCCGTAATACATTCTAGAGGCCCGTGTTGTTCACGAAAAATATAACTTGTTCACATACCAAAAGCGGAGTTGCCGCGTCTCCGCCCAACCTGTAGAGTCACTTTTTCAACGTTTTCATTTCCCCGCCTACTCTACACACCCACTTGGCTTTCCAATTCTTGCGGGAACATCACTATCAACGTCTTGGATCACTCACAGACTATCCTTTAATTCTACAACTCCTAATGGGATCCATAACCGACACCCCACCTCGGGCACCACCTATCAAGTACAACGCTCGTCTGGGAACTCGCTGGCAAAAGGAGAAGGCCGCCGCTGGTGTCGGCGCTTTCGATTTTCCCGAGGACCCGAAATACATCGGCCAATGGATCATTGGTGAATGCGTCGGCAAGGGTGCCAGTGGACGCGTCCGCATCGCGAAACACCGCCGCACAGGTCAACTCGCCGCTGTCAAAATCCTCCCGCTTCAACCACTCATGAACTCCCGTGCATCCTTGGCTACTCACCTGGCCAAATCCGAGAAACAACGTCTTGGAATCGACAGGGAGATCATCATGATGAAACTCATGAACCATCCCAACATATTGCGCATATACGATGTCTTCGAAGGCGAGAACGAACTTTATCTTGTACTGGAATACGTCGAAGGCGGCGAGCTTTTCGATTTCCTCGTTAACCGCGGTCGACTCCCTCCCCTCGATGCCCTGGCATTTTTCAAGCAAATCGTCTACGGACTCAACTACGCCCACACATTTTCTATCATTCACCGCGACCTTAAGCCCGAAAATATATTAATACATTCTCTCAACCCTCCCTTGATCAAATTGGCCGATTGGGGAATGGCCGCCTTCGCTCCTCCCGCTCTACAGCTCGAAACGAGTTGTGGCAGTCCTCATTATGCGAGTCCCGAGATCGTGAACGGTATGAGATACAAGGGAAACGCGACCGACATTTGGAGCTGTGGTGTAATCCTCTATGCTCTCCTCACCGGTAGACTTCCTTTCGATGACCAGAACGTGCGAACCCTCCTCGCCAAAGTCAAGACCGGTGTGTATCAGATCCCCGTATATGTCGATCCTCTGGCCAGGGACCTCTTGACTCGAATGCTTGTCGTTGACGTCAATCAAAGAATCACTGTATGAGGACAGCACACTTTGTCCTTTGTTTTCCTCATAACCCCTCCCAGATTCCGGAGATCATGGGACACCCCTGGTTCAATAAGATGACCCCAAGAATCGTCTACGTACCGGCACCTTCTGTCACTGAACTGGCGAAACCGCTCGCGTCAGAAGCTCACATCGACGAAGAGCTACTCGACTCCCTGTGCGTTATCTGGGGCAAGCACGCGGATGTCGAGGCCATCAAGGCCGATCTCTTGAGTCCCCAAGGAGAGGGTACACTCGCGAAAGCCTTTTACTTTCTCTTGCACGAATACAGGGAACAAACACTCAGAGACCGTGGTATCATCCTTGACGTTGACGAGGCACAGGTCCATCTATCCGGAAAAGTCGTTACGAAGCAATATAGGTCGCCCTCTCAGAAGCGACCCAACAAGCTCGAGCTCGACACTTCGGTTCGTTACGGCCGGCTACACGCTGGTCGATCTCGTACGCCATCTCCGGTTGGTCCTCGACCCCCAAAGCCTCGACCAATGTCGTCTCCGGTTGCCGAAATTCCAACACGTCACAAGAGCATGACCATCAAACCTGTCGCCACAACTCTCCCCAGTGCGCACGCTGAACTAGTACGGGCCCGATCATCCACGGTGACCATGCTCTCTCCACGGATTGCTCAGGACTCGCACAACTACCACGCGCATAATCAACAGATGTACCAGCCGATGCATATCCCTGGAACTCCTCCTATAGCCCTTGGCCCAGTCCCGAGGACAACGCCAATGACGGCCCCGACTGCTTGGTTTCCTGTCTCGCCACCTCCCCTTCATTCGGCCAGGCCTGTTGCAAGTCCCGGCTTTCCCCGTGCCCCTCCGATGTCCATGGTACGGCGTATGGGTATCAGTGAGGTACGATCGACTCCTACTTCGCCGCGCTCCGTGGAGCAAAACGCGATGACGGACAACAAAGCTACGACGCAAGTGCCCAGTCAATTCGACAGAGTGTTTGGGAACGATCCGTACAGCCCGGATGGACGGTCCGCTATTCAAGTCTTTCGAGAGGATACGCCACCCCAATCGCGGTATTTCCGAGCGCCGACCGCGCGTCATGTCTTTGTGCCAAGTTCACCCGAAGATGCTTACCATCCCGGAAGGGGTCAAGAAGACAAGGAAAATAGCGAGCATTACGAAGGAAGATACACGTATCAGGAGAATGACCCGACACATTTTTCCGGAGGACTCATTGCAAAGCCGCGTAGTGGGGGAAGAGTTGGGAGGGAACTTCGAAATAGTTTGCACGGCGTCGAGTTTTTAAAACGAGAGAGCAAGGAACGAGAAAGAGATAGAAAACACAAGGGTGAGTACGCTTTTGTGTGGTGTTCCTATATGCTGGATCCATTGGATTTGTAGTGCCGCCCCTAGATTTGCACCCGAATACCCTAAATGCGAAACGTTCAGTGGTAAGCTCGCCGATCCAGCCAGCCTCACCAGGGATGCCGTCCATTTTATCCTCTCCAGTTGGCGAATTCAAAGGGTGGTTTTCTAACCTGTTCAACTGGCGAGCGCACACATACGTACTTTGCTCTACAAACAACGTTGCTGCGACGCGTACGGAAACGGTTCGCATTCTCGAGCAATTAGGAATAACGATCGTACTCGAGGACCCAGATAACATGCAGCCCCACGGTGGCGGAACAGCAGCGGTATTGCGCTGTAGAACAAACGAGGTCGTCGATGGAGCCACTGGCGCGATCGTTCAGAAACACGTGCGTTTTCGGGTCGAGTTTTCGGTTGGTTCGACGCAGGTTGGCGGGTTCATTACTCCAACTGTCGCCACTGGTTCGAATACAAGCACGGGCGCAGGTACAAGCGTGTCGGCTGGAGTCGGGACACAGGTCGTCGGCGCGTCGACGTCTCCGACTGGGACAAGTATGTCGACCTCGATGTCTCCTCGACATGCAGCGCTAGGTAAACAGGCGATGGCGGTTGGGTACGCATGTGCAATCGTGTTGGTGCAAGAAAAGGGGTCGTTGTCGACGTTTAGGGCGGTTTGTCGGTGGTTGAGGGAGGAGTGGACATTGGACGCGCTCCGAAGTCCGCCTGGTGCCGGTCCAGGCGGACAGGGAATTTTCTTGGAGCAGCAACAACAGTACCAGGGGTCGGGGCAACAGAAGAGGGTGCCGATGTAAGATAGTGGTTGGCACACGCGCGAGTCTGGTACCGTGCGTTGTATTCATTCGGTTGTATTTCCACATGTGGTAGTAGAGGGATGGATATATGGACGATATGGGCAGGTTAGTGTTACAAGAATGGGTCGATCAGTAGGAAATACAGAGTGGAACTGAAGGGAGAAGCAAAGGTATAGCCCTATACACCTCAAAGTAGTCTATTCGTCAACAAGTTCAAAAGCTCACCTCGGACGTCGCGCGGGGCTAGAAGTGCGGCATCCAATAGGCTCTGTGGCAAGGGGTCAGTTCTCGGGAGCAGATATTCTACAACGCTAACATAGCCTTCGAGTACGGCGAAGTAAACGGGTGGGTGTCCGTTGGCGTCGCAATGCGAGGGATCGCAACCAACAGAAACAAGGAACTTGATGATAGCCAGTAGATCGTCGCTGCCTGTATCCTCCGACAGGGCATCCAGAACTCCGGGTCTCTGGGCGCTCGCGTAGACGCCTTCTCCTGGTACTTCTGATGCGCGGGACGACTGTCGGCGTGTTCCTTGTAGCGAACCCGCAAACCCATTAGCACGACCTCAGCCCACCCTGCCGGACTCTCTGAAGGGAATGTGGGATCATGTGGGATGGCTGCATGTAAGAGAGTACCTCCATCAGCCGCCCGAACATGTACGTTGGCCCCCTTATGAATGAGAAGCCAGAGCATATCACAAACGTCCAGGTAGGATGTGAAGCAGGTACACCGTTCTTTTCGTCCGACAATGGTGGTATGGCGTGCGCTGGGTCAAGCGGCGGTACCCTGTCCTCGTGAGGGTGGACAAGAAACGCCGGCGACAGTAGCTCCAACACGGGAGCTAAAACCGAGTCATTACCAACCTGAGCATGATGGAACGCTGGCAGGTTGGCAGGCATGCTGGATGGTAACTCGGCTATACCATCGTGACAATTGGCTTCGAAAGGGAAAGGGACCAAGTCATACCTCGATGAGATCAGCATCCGAGACCCACCACGGAAATGGGGATACGGGTGGACTAGATGTCTTAGGTTCTTCTTGGTGTGCGTGGAGCATACGGAGCATAGGCTCTTGTCTGGGGCATGGAAATTCAACACGGAGAATTAGATACTATCCCCCTAAGTTTGCCCTCATCAAATCACTCGCGTGCCAGTCCAAAAACCCATGTACTCTGGGCATCAATGGTGAAGAGTGCGAGTGCACAGTCGACGTCTCGTGGGAAGTCCTCGTCGTTGTCGACTTACTCGTGGTCCCGTGTTCATTGTTAGTGGCGATATTATTGATACTCCACCCAATACTTGCTATAAATCTACACTCGTGATACTGCTTGCCTTTAATTTTTTACCTACACCTGTGGTGTACTTGTTGAAATGGAATGTGCTTGCTCGACCATATGGCCTTTTCACACGAAGTATGCGGAATCCGCAATTTTCAGTCTTTACTTGAGTGCTTTTTTCAATGAGCAGTGACGGTATCGGCTATGGTGTTAAAAGTTCGCAAAGTACAATTGAAGTTAGGTAAGTGCGGTGTCACTCTCCTGATTAGTATCGTCTGGAAGTGATTGGTCCAATGAAAGGATATACTCCATAACTGAGACGAGTCCTATTTCTACCGCGATGTGGAGTGCTGTTTTTCCCTGCCTGTTGCAAACAGAAGGATTGCAGCCAGCACCGACAAGGAGTTTAGCCACATCTAAAGCCAGGCTCGAATAGGGAGAGAGTACCGTGACGGTAGTGTGCAACAAGGTGTTTCCATCTGCTGAAAGCCCACACACGTCAACGCCTTTGCGAACGAGAGAACGGATTTTCTGAGCTCTCCAATCCACTGGGAGAGCACAGTGCAATATAGCAAACAGAGCATCGGGAGGAGGCAGTTTCCCCGTTGAGAGTAAATAGTCTGCGATTCTACGAAGTTTGCGATCTAACGCGATGTGAAAAGGTGTTTTACCATCCGCACTGCGCGAAAAGGGGTCGCAGCCAGCGACAACAAGGGGCCTGACCACATTCAACCCGCCGGCGAAAGTCTCCACAATCGAGGTTCTCCTCGTAGTGGGGAGTGACGATATGGCGACGTGCAGGAGATTGTTTCCATCCACTGCAACAACACTCGTGTTTGCCCCTTTGCTGAGGAGCATACGGAGTACGTGCACTTGTCTGGAACATGGAAATTTCAGCACGGAGAATAAGATGTCGTCCGGGAGTGACTGATCCAATGAAAGGATATACTCCATAACTGAGATGCGTCCTTCTTCTACTGCGATGTGGAGTGCTGTTTTGCCCTGCCTGTTGCAAACAGAAGGATCGCAACCAGCGTTGACAAGGAGTTTAGCCACATCCAAAGCTTGGCTCGAAGAAAGAGAAAGTGCAGTGGCATGCAACAAGGTGTTTCCATCGGGTGAAAGGCCATACACGTCAACACCTTCTCCAACGAGAGAATGAATTGCCTGAGCTCTCCAAGCCACCGGGAGAGCACAATGCAATACGGCAAACAGAGCATCAGGGGGGAGGGGTCTCCCACTTGAGAGCAGAAAATTCGCGATTCTAGGAAAGTTGCGATCCAACGCGATGTGGAGGGGTGTTCTACCGTCCGCACTGCGTGCAAAGGGGTCGCAGCCAGCGCCAACAAGGAGTTTGGCCATATCCAATCCCTGGTACTCATCGAGAGCGAGCACTGTGGCGTACAGCAAGGTGTTCCCATCAGCTGAGAACCCGCGTACGTCAGCCCCATCTCCAAGAAGCGAACAGATCGTCAGGGTTTTCCAAGAGGTCGGGAGGTCGCTTTGTAGTACGGCAAACAGAGCATCGGGAGGAGGGCACCTCCCAGTCGAGAGTAAATGATCCGCAAGGGAGAGATTACGGCCCATCACAAGACGGCCCGGGAGAGGTGTCTCGCCACTGGTGTTTGGGGTCTCCAGAGACATCATTTCTCGAGGCAACAGAGCATCTATGTCTGCCCCTCTATTAACAAGCTCACGGAAGGTCTCGAGTCTCCAGGTTGATGGACATCTGCTTTCCACTACGGCTAACAGGGCATCCAATCGAGGCGTCCCTTGTGACAACAGATAATCCGCTATGGACAAGTTCCCTTTTTCTAATGCAAGATGAAGAGGTGTCTTGTCGGCAGCATTGCGTGCGAAAGGGTTGCAACCAGCACCTACAAGAATCTTGACCGCCTCCAAACAATCGTTCAGAAAGAACCTTATGGCAAGGTGTAATGTGGTATCACCAGATTCACCACCACCGGCGCGGGCACAGATGTCAGCTCCTGCTTCGACAATCAAGCGTAGCATCGGAATCCGCTCTGATGATGTGGTTCTTGATACGACGGATATAAAGTCGGGGGGGAATGGCGCCCCTATTAGCAGTAGGTACACCACGATAGCCTGGTAGCCTCCTAGGATTGCGAAATAAAGGGCGGTCCTGTGAGCGGAGTCATGCTCAGCAGGGTCAACCCCAACCTGGACGAGTCTCCGTATGATGAAGATGATGTCAGCCTCATACGCCAATGGAGGTCGTTGCTCGAGTATTCTGAGGGGCGAAGGCAGCTTACTCCCCGGTTCTGCTGCCCATTCCACAAATTGATCCGTCTCAAGTAACCTCCGGACAATACGAACAGGAAACTTGTAGTAATATGTGGAGAGTGCGAATAGTCGTCTGGGCACCACGCACCCTGCAGACAAGAGCAGGTCGACCACGGCGTCGTGCCGTCGCCCGACAGCAATTTCAAGTGGTAATGCCTGACGAGATGCATCGACGACCAACCCTCTCTCGTTCACTTTCGCGCCACGCGATAGCAACATCTGAGTATGTTGGGCCTTGCCAAAATGTGCGGCGTATACCAATGGGTTCGTCTGATACTTTGGCTTGAGCACATTACGGCGATGACGGAGGAATGCAAGGAAGAGCGAGGCGGAAGAAAAGGCTATGAGGACATAGTGCATGAAATCGTGCTTTCGAGTCGGCCACGGGATTGAGGGTTTATGATGACGTGACATCTGATAAATCACCTCCCATGCATCGGAATATCGCTGTATGTCCAGTTGAAGAGCCATCATGTCATTTAGAACAACGTGATTCGCTGAACCAAGGTACGCAAGGTGGTTGAACCCGTTGGTGAACACGTAATCGAGAAGTTCCTGCGACACGGAGCACACCGGAGTGCTTCCTGAGAAACGGGACCACTGCCTTGCAGCATTACGGGGCCGCCCATCAATTGTACGCATAATGCGAGACAGTTGGGTTTCGTCACCGGATCCGTGGGCATGCCTGAGATATAGAGTGATATAGCAGATGCAGAGTCGGACGAGGTGCTCATGGGCACCTTGGTAGCTGATGTGGTGCCTCGGTAACTTAGTTCGCGTAAGATCTCCGGTGAGGTACTCCTGCCAGCGTGTTGAGATGCAATCGGATCGATTAAGCTCTACAACTCACCTTGACGCTGAAGTGGGATAAAATGAGAACATCTGTCTCTTCGTTGTATATCACGAGACTACCGCACGCATCCAACAGAGCACCCTTGTGCATAGGACCAGCTTCAGGGTCCATGGTCCGCTTCCCAAGATCAATTGTCAGCCCCTCCGAGATCTCGGCAAGTCGAAGAGGTCGCAACGCGCCAACAAGCCATACTAGTGCTCGGAGTGCGAGCTTTCCTTCGGGTAAGCCAGGGTCAATTGCGATGAGGATCCTCTGGTATGTTTCATCGAGACCAATTGGCAAGTTATTGAGAGCTTCTCGGACCTCTGTTTTGGTTGCACATTGGTTCAGTGTGTCAATCTGACATTGGACCCATCGAAACCTTGGAAACATTGAGTGTGAGCTTGACAATATACAATGACAAGGCCTACATGCAGTCCGCCCTGTCACACAAGATGGAACGAATCTCCGCCTTGAAACCGACCTCGAGGTCTCTTAGCCGTCGGCGGGAATCCAGTTCCCTCGTGACATGTAGCGCGATATCCGCCGACATTGCGCCCGTCATTTTGTCCATCGAGATGTAACGGAGGCCGCGTAGAGCATCTTTGATGATCTGGAGTGGTCGGCTAGTTATGAAGAGTCGCACACCGCCTTTAACCAAGGAAAGGAGGCTATCAAGCAGGTTCTCAACATCCTTGCACTCATCCAACGCGTCCACTACAATTAGCGGCTGATAGTTGAAATACCTCGCTGTCCGAGAGATAAAGGTAGTGAGACGTTTGGCGTTTTTGAGGGTGGGCATGTCACCATCCATGTCTCTGACTAAGTCGTCTAACAATTCCCCAAGGCCAATGTTCTCATTATGGGTGTGACGGAGTAACTGAGAAAGGAGCGAGCGCATCACTTCGGCAGTACTCGTGGAGCGGTCGTTCCGAAAATCGCAGTAGAAGAATGCCAGCGCTTCTCCACTGCGTAGCTTGTTTTTGAGCGAATTGACCACAAACGACCTGTAGTAGAGATGAGTACCGACGTATCTTATGAGTTGCGAACGCACGCCAATACGGTCTTTCCAGAACCGGCTGGGACCAGGTATATCAGTCAACTTGAAGAACATTTCTCAAAAATTGAATGTCGCACGTTTCCCTTGCAACCATAAGGATGAGCCGTCACAATTTCTCCATGACTCATATTCGGGTGTAGAATCCAACCATGTGCAGGTATCAGGTTGTCGCAACAAGAAAGTCTCTTCTTGTTTGGCAGCGCAGCTCAATCCACTGAGCCACCGCAAAATATCGTCCAGCCTCCTTGCTGGGAATGCAACTCAGTTCCCTGCTTGTACATAGACCATAGTAATCATATACGCACAGTCGTCCATCTCCCTTCCCTCCCCTTCATCTACAATAGTCGGTCTGTCCGCTGCGCCGAATGATGAAACCCCACTCAAACTGGTCACTCAGCGACACCTCAAAAGTCAAACACGAAAAGGAGAATGTTCACGCAATGACGCTTACTCGATGTTCAGCTCAGGTACTACCTCGAAAGCTGGCCAGTCTTGAGCAGGGGCAGGAAGTGCCCGTGGCTGCTGTCGAGACTCCTCGCAATTCCTGAGAAGTGACATTATACATGAGTCGATCCAACTTGAAGTTCTCGGAGACTCACCAGACATCTGTCGTCAACAAAAGGTGGAAATAATTTCTTCGTGAATCAAAGAACTTAACAACCGCATCAACCTTGTCTTCCGGGGGTGAAGAGTATAGCATGTTCGTTACAAAGCTAAAGATCGTGTTCGTGCAGGTATCGTTCTGGAGCATTCTCTCCATCTGATTCAACGTGTCAAGACATTTTGGTAATTCGTCAGTTGAAAACCAATCTTGCAGCCGATCATCAAGTGGAGGGCCGCCTGGGAGAGAAGACTTGCTGAGAACATCCAGGATACCTCTGGCGGCAACAGAAATCCCCTGCATCTCCTTCTCTAGCCGGAAGTGACAGGATTGGACATTCCTGAGCCCTCTGTGACTGGCGTACTCGGTCGCGGCACTAATAACGCCCTGGGATGTAGATTCAATTTCGAGGATGATCCTTTTTGCCAATTCCATAGAACCACAGTGTTGGAGTCGAAGAATGCCGCGTTTTAGTGGAGGTAGCAACTACAGCCTGATTGTCCCTGGAAGCCACCCAGTCAAATTGCTCCCACGCACCGGGTCTCACGAGGAATGGGAAACCGTAACATATGCAGTGCCACCGTGATAGGTTCAGATCCATCGTTGAGAGCGTATGTGACGTTCAACCACGATTCTGGCCATGGACGTAGTGTCAGAGGGTCGATTTTTTCGATCCATCAAGTTTTTCAGTGGGTAATCTTCCGACTGGCACAAAAATGGCCTTCGATTTTCCTGAAACACACTACCCTACAAAAATCAACAATAATCAGTAGTCTTCTGACAAAAATGATGCATGAGTTCATACAAGCGTACTACCTATTAAGAGAAGAACTACTAAGAGATCACGGGTAAAAAGACAAGAAAGGGAAACCAAGTAGGGTGTCAACGATCCGATTCTTGTCTGGCCCATTTACAGTACCAGCATCAAGTGGACCCAACACGAGCAGCAAAGAAGAAAAAGTACAACTCCTCAAGTCAGTGATACAGGACACGATGGTCCAGCGGGGAATACGAGAGATAGCCGTCCATCCAAAGATAGGGTCGTGCATCGTTCAAGCAGCAATGGCCCCGGTCCCGACCCCACGTTCGACATCTCTCGGAAGGGTATCACTCTCCGAGCGAGTCGTACTGCTGAGCGTAAGGTTGCGGAATCCCGAACGTAAAGTGTTTATCACGCCGCCCGGCGCCGCGGCGAGGGGGTCATTGTTCCCCTCCGCACCCTCCCGCTCGTTCTCGGGTTCGTCGATGGAGGTAGACCCACGGTTCTCGTCATCAGAAATGTCCTTTGTCGGTGGCGTCGTGGAGATGCGCAACAGAGACGTGTAGGCTGCGAACAATCAAATTAAACATGTTAGGTTCGACCTTCTTAAAAAAGCACTGACGTTGTCGGCAAACAGGGCAGAACCACCCCTTAGCCTTGCGCTTTCTACGCGGGTTCGGAGGAGTGACAGTCGGGGGATTAATCCCCTCAGTGGCACCGCTCGTGTTCGCCGCGCCGCTGCCTCCCCCTCCTTCCGCACCAACGGTTGCGGTTCCATTGGTAGTTTCATTGTGTACGATATTGCCTCCCGCACCAAATTCAACCATGTTGATTGCACATTCTTTGCATGCAACGAGATGACGGCACGGAAGGAGGATAACCTCGCGAGGCGAAGAGAGACAGACGAGACACTCTGAAGAAGGTTCGTCCTCATGAGAAGTGGCAGGTGCAGCAGTGGTGGAGGTAGGCGGGTATGAATGAGCGTCCGTGCTTGTGGGAGAAGAGGTATGAGGGTGAGCAGGGGCAGATGACTGAGTGGTAAGACCGTAGATCTCGTGGAGATGAAATGTATGCGGGCCAATCTGCAAGACTGAGTAAGATGGCCACAAAAATGGATTCAAGACTAACCATTGCTTCGCGTTTGATGACTTTGACGACCCACGGTCTGTCATCTTCGTCAGTGGCAGGGAGTGTACCGACGCGGACGATGTGAAGATAGGTGGTCTGCTCATTGACGGTGGGCACGTCCATACCGTCCTCGTCCAAGGCGGAGAGGCGAATAGTGACCCTGACGCCTTCCTGCGTGTCATCCTTGGACCCCTTGTCGCTTTCGGATTCCGGGGAAGTGTTGGTAGCGTCAGCATCGACGACAGCTAAGGCGGGGCCAGATGCAGCACGGTCACCGGAGCGCTTGTGGAAGCGAAAGGCCGAGAAGCGCTTTCTCGAACGACCATTTCGAGGAGACACTGAGGTGGGACCTGTTGCTTGCGGGTCGGCAGGGGATTTCTCTGACGGAACATCCTCTGGGCGGACGGACTGTTCGAATCTGCCCAGTTCCAAAGTAGCATCCTGCTCCAATTTGAGGGACTTGCCGAAGCCACCGTCAACGACGGACTGGAAGACGAGGATGCGGGAGAAGCCCTGAGAGTCGACGTTTTCGGCAAGAGGGTGATCGGCGGGGAGGATGACGTTTACATCTATCTTGCACTTTGGTGCATCACAATCGTACTCGAATTCCAAGCCATGGTGATGGTGAGAGTCTGCGTGGTCAGGGTCGTCGTCGGGTGCGATAGTGAGTGGTACTAGGCGGAGGGTAGGTCGCTTGAGATTGACGAGTGCCTGTAGGGTAGTCGTGGGCTGAGAGGGCTAAACTGGGGTCAGATAGGACGGATGGACGAGACTAGAGATGTCACCTCTTTGCTCTTCGCTATCCAGTTCTTGATAATATCTGCAGAGAGGGAGTCCGCAGCAGCACTCTTTCCCACGTTGTGCGCCCAGGCTGGGGTGTTGCTGACGACACCGATGTCGGGGCCAAAGAGCTGTTTGGACTCTTTCTTGCTGATATTGTCGTCGGGGGTCATGTTGACGAGGACGGCGCCGTTCTGGGCCATTGCGGTTGCTGTGCGGGACGTTCTGGTGTCTGTGCGAGCCAGGAAAGGGGATGCTTGTATCCGGCGAGTGCGATTCCAGGTGGAGTACTGGTTATGGTCTAGAAAAGACATGAGTCGGCAGGACAAGGGGAGAGCAAAGACGCACACCAGACCGAGATGGAGCCTGGCATGTCCAGTCGTCGACGTCAGTTGCTGGGTGGACATTCCCACACCAGCCAATCCGTCACACGGCTCGCATCAGATGCACATGGCTCACATCACACAGCAATGGGCACGCGGGTAGTAGCAAAAGTAATGAAACAAATCAATTCCGACCGCAGCGACCTATGCAACGAGTGATACAACCCCTCCAGCCTCCTTGATTTTGGCCCTGCAACGCAGTCAGCACAGGTTACAATAACGACAAACTAGACACGCACTCCGCTTTCTGGGAGACAAAGCGTGCCTTGACAATGAATGGCAGTTTTGGTAGTCTGCGTGAACCGTCAGACAAGACTCAAGGTGGCCGACGCGCGATCAACTCACCGTCCGTTGCCCAACACCTTTCCATATCCATGTCGGAGAGTGTCGATAACCGGGACAACCTCAGAGTCTTCTGCCAATCCCTCCTTTTCCTCTTCAGGAACAAGCGACCACAGCTTGTCGACGTTGATGGTGGGCCGCCATTGTGCGTTGCGGGTCAAGTGGAATCGGCGCATACCCACTTTACCAAAGTAACCAGGGTGGTACTTGTCAAAGTTGATACTACACACCAAGTTGGCCCATTATTCCACAATGTCAAAGCGGAGAGACATACCGGTGGTGGTGCATACCACCAGCGAGACCACGACCTCCGGGGTGTTTACGGTGCTTCCCAACACGTCCGTGACCGGCGGAGACATGACCACGGTGCTTGCGAGTCTTTGAGAGGCGGGTCGGCATTTCTGTACAAGGCTAAAGAAACCTCAGTTAGCCTACGTTGACCAGAGTCCATCTGAGTAGCGTTCGATCCATCCAGCTATTCATCCCAACCGATCACACGCATATATGCATTCAATCGGTTTCCACGGCTCGTGTGGGTGGCATACTGGATGAAAGGGACGTCGAACGGGCGTAAACTGACCTTGAGGAGTGGTTGACGATGTCGGGACCTTGCCTTGGATGAGACGGCTTGCCAAGCTTTATCGGAGTTTGGATTCACAGCTTCGCGCCACACCTCCAGCGTACTTACCCGTACATCAAGGTAAGAATGTCCGTTTAATGGAATCCAACAGGATGGGCCTGCGAGCCAATAATTCTAGAGCCATGAATACTATCGTGATAAAACTGTCTTCATTCTGAGCTCATTCTTCTTCGGAATACGCTGACCGCTGTCACCATCAGTTGCTCTTGGCACCCTGGACACGTCGTAGTGCATCCAGAGCAATTCGCAGTGGATTCATCATGAATGCACCAAATCGGTTCGAGTTATACATTCTCGAAGATGGCGAGAAACCGTGCGTGCCCCATGTAGCGATCACGGCTCATTCTCAACGAGTGATACCCCAGAGTTGAGGTAACAGAAGACACCAAAATTCCAAACGCAGCCACGTTCAAAGTCGTCAAGCAGGATCATACGTTGGGCAACATGCTCCGAGCGTACGTACCACTCTTTTTTTGTCCTTTCCTTGCCCGTCCTCTTCGTTGGCACCTTAATCCCCGTTCGGTCAACCTACGTATTTACAGCCAAGTGCTCTCGATGCCCCAAGTCCTCTTTGCAGGCTACAAAGTTCCACACCCACTTCACCCCCATTTTCTTCTCAAAATTCAGACGGATGGAACCATCACTCCTCAAGCGGTGCTTGAACAGGCATGCACAAAGCTCATCGCGACGCTCTCTTCTCTCGAAGCAAAGTTCAAGCGCGAGTTCTCGTTTAAAGATGTCGAAGGCGCAGTACCCGAGGACCCGTATGGAACGGCAGGCACTGGTGCACAGACGTGGGGCACGGGCAAGGACTACCTGGACTTTTAGAGGTGTATTTGTTTAGTATGTCTGTGTTCTTTGCTTTTGAGTCGATCCCTCCTCGCCCACCATTTACGACATCTTGCCCGTAATATCATAGGTTTCATCGTAAATGCGTGCCCGCAGTAATCATGTAGTAGTACGGGATGCATGGCTTCTCACCCATCTATCGAGGTTCCCACTGGGGGGCTCACTTCCTTATGGCGAGCAATTCCCTGAATTCACGTCCACAGAAGACATACAAAGTATACAGTGCAGCATCTCATAATGCATACCGTCGGAAGGCGGCAAACGAACACATTATAAGATAGTGTATTTAGGTTGCAACCACGATGTCCGATCGCAAGATGGTTGGGAACGCGTGGACGTACCAGGAAGAGCCGAAAGCCTTGTGAGTCCTGGGGCTCTCCATGCCCTTTTGAGGCCCTTCGTCCCGCTTCCGCATACTAGACCGTCATCCTCTTTCAAACTCGAATGACCTGGTTTCCTTAAGCAACCCAAAGATCCATCGAAAGAAGACAAATGTTCCTTCTTCAACTACTGTGTGAGTGAGTACGACTCGGACTACCCTAATCTTTTCATGCAGCCGAAACTTGTCGCGGCTCTTGTCACGGTTCATGAACGTGTCAAACACTTTAGTAAGTGTATCAGCATCCATTCAAACGGACACGTATGTGTGTGTGGATCGAACGATCCGAAACCGTTGATAGTGGAAGGGACTGCCTTGACGTGACATAGGTTTCGGCGAAAACGACCGTCCGCGACAATCGTGTCACGATATCTACGGTGCTTTCTCACCAATCTCTCTAGGGTTTTTTAAACTCATCATCGCAAATGTGCAGAAATACATGCTGAAACTCGTCCCTGCCTTGCCCCCTAATACAGCCGGACTATAGAAAAGATTAGCGCATGCCACCAAGACGAGCACGACAGGCAACCGTCTGTGATGGTTCAAGCACGCAAGGCGAGTATGCAAATGCGTGGCACGACGTAGACCTTGATAACCGCCAACAATGAAGCAGGATCGCACGGTGATAACGCCGGTCTGGCTTTTCATAAATATGCCCCGTTCACTGCCCGTGTGTTTCTCTTCCTCCGTCACTATCTTCTGGTTTGGCCGCACTCTCGCCGCTATTGACGCATGTTGCCAGCAAATTAGCCTTTCTGGGGATGTCGCTCCATCCATGACGGCGTTGCATGGCATCCTGCGTACAAGTCTGGCTTTCATTTTGGTATGTGTGTCACTCCCACTAGCCCTTCAAACGCTCGCTCATGTACAGCCATAGTGAAATGGCCGGGTCAAAGAAGACAAGATTACGCACGCCATTCGCGAGGGGGGGGGGGAATAAATATAAATACGCCCCGTTAACTG
>JBBPRB010000342.1:0-17933 GCA_038092815.1 Hortiboletus rubellus
TTAGTTTAACTCCTTAGTACACAAGAAGACCGAGTTTGCTATAACCGGCTGAGTGACTAAGCGACCTGACACGAGCATTTGCTTACCTAACCACCACTTCTGGACGTAATATCCCCAGGAGTTTCCTACACACAACCCATTAGCATTAGGCAAGAACTAGGTCAGGTTCCTACATCGCCCACCTTTTGTACTACCAAAGTACAAGTTTCCATAGGTTACTAGGCAACCCATTGCCATTAACTTGAGCCCATTAGGTGTGTAATTCACCTAGAATCACCTTTACTAACCAGACCATTAGCTGAAACCATCTTTGACAACCAATCTGTAAACTTACGTGGAGGATTGGCGAACAAACCACGGCTCCTGGTACACTAAGTAACCTCCCCCTTTTCTATTTGGATTATATGCATTACCCCTAACTCCGCCAAGGGTAGACTACTCATACCTCCCTTGAGCAAAGTGTTCTAGCCCATGGAGATAAGACACATTGTCTGGGGACCACCGATTTTTGGTTGGTTCTTCGTTGTCTTGTCTAGAAGGAAGACACCATCACAGTACAATCATTGACATGTGATGCGACGATGAGTAGGTCAGTTCCAATGCATGCGATGAACACTCCCCAGTTGGCCTCCATGCAGATGAACCCTGAGTTTTCAAGTTTGCCGCATAAGCGCTTATACCATTTGAGTGCGCCTTGTTTTGAACCATAGAGAGCAACACGTAGACGGGTGACTAGGTCCTGGCCGTCCTTGTTGAAGCCTGGAGGTAATTCCATAGATAACCTTGTCATCATTGAGATGGCCATTGAGAAAGGCGCTGTGGAAGTTGAAAACACTGATATCCCAGTCATATCGGGTAGCGATGGCGAGGATCAGACGGATGGAGGTGAGGCGGGTGACTGGTGCATAGGTTTCATAATAGTCAACTCCTTGTATTTGAGTGAATCTGTGGGCAACAAGTCTGTCCTTGTACTTGTCAATTTCACCAGCTAAGTTCTTCTTTATCTTGAAGACCCACTTGCAATTGATGACATTTGTTCCCTTGGATGGCTGGTTGACAACGTCCCAGGTGTGTGCCTCATTGAGACTGTTCATCTCCGCTTTGATGACTTCATTCCAGTGCAACCAATCAGGTCTTGCACATGCTTCCTTGATGGTGTGTGGTTCCAACACTTGCTCGTCACACGTGCCTGCCATCATTGCATAAGCGATACCTTCATCCTCTCATGCGGTCACCACATTAATTCCATCGTTCCCATCATGCTCCCCCTCACCATTGACACCCTTGACACTAACAATATCGCAGGACAGGGTGCGTCCACTCTCCTGTCCGTCGTGCAATCCAATGCCCTCATGGAGCATCTGGATGTATGGTGATTCCATATGCTGGTGAGTTGATCAGCGAGGTCCGGGCGCAGTGTTCGTCTGGTTTGCTGGTTGGGGTTGTTTTACTTCAGGTACGTGTGCTGTTGCTCTGGTGTCTGGGTCTGCATCTGGTTCGCTAACAAACCTCTTGTTTGCTGGCCTGTCCTTGGCCATATCTGCTTGGTGACTCAGCATGACACCCTCTGGCTGCTCAAACGACACATTCCGCTCGACGCCGATTTCGTTACTGTCCCGAAAATAGATTCAGTGAGCAGTGCTCTCCAGATTGAACCCAACCCAGAAGCCCTCTCATGCATGAGCATCTAGCTTCGTGCTGCTGGCATTATGTACCCAGACGCAAGTACCCCAGGTAGGTACATTCTTTAGATCTGGTTTGCGCTTATGGACGAGCTCATATGGGGTTGCACCCTTGAGCACTTTCATAGGGGTTCAGTTCTTCACCCAGACTGTGTGCGATATGGCTTCTCCCCATAACATATTTAGGAGACCACTGGTGTGTAGCATTGTACACATGCGCTCAATGAGTGTGCGGTTAAGTCGCTTAGCGACATCATTCAATTGTGGATGATCGTGGGTGGTAAGTTTGTGTTCCATCCCCTTGTTCTTCAAGTGACATTTGAACTCATCACTCAGGTATTTGCCGCCACAGTCCAATCAAAGCCGTTTGACCTTGGTGGTAAACTGGTTCCCCATCCAAGCCTCGTACTGACAATAGGATTCAAAGGTGTCTGACTTTGCTCCCATAAGATGGAGGTTGGTGTAACGAGTATGGTTATCCATAAACGAGACATAGTATGTCTTGTGTCCTGGTATAGCAACTGGTGATGGTCCCCAGATGTTGCTATGGACCTTGTCACCAAATGCAGCTTGGCATTTGGGCTCATGCATCTTTCCTGTAGGTTTGCGCACAGCTTTTCCATACTCGCACAACTCGCATTGACCCATTTCTTCATTTAGAGGGTCAAGCCTCACTCCTTTGACAAGGCCTTTGGCCAGCATGTCTTGGATGGACGAGGGGGCAATGTAACATAGGTGGGAGTGGAGCTCCTCCATCATGAGGATTTCTGCTCCCCCTGCAGCTCTAGCATATGCTGTGGTCATTCGTTGCACCTTGTACAGCCCGTTGGTGAGAGGAATTTCTCCAAGGAGTTTCTTTGTCTTGTTAAAAATTTGATAGGCTTCTACTCAGAAAACTGCTACATATCCAGCTGCTGTGAGTTTTGTGATTGAAATCAATGTTGTGCCCATGTTAAGTGTGTACAACACATCTTTAAGGAGAACACAAGGAGTCGACTTCCTATTCGGTAGTTCAATGTGAAGGTCTCCTTTCTCAATGGCATTGAAGATTCGTTTATCAGTAGCTTTGATAGGGTATGGGGGTATGTTAACAAAGTTGATGAGTCATTCATGGTAGGGTGTAAGGTGGAGTGTAGCGCCACTATCATAAAGTTCAATAGTGCTAATGGTGGGTGGAACAGCATGCACAAGCGTTGCATAGTCGTAAGTTGACACACTCTCGCATGGCATATCTGATTCTTTGTCCATAGGTTCATCACCACCAACTGCAAGCCAGACAGCGTCAGGCTCATTATTCATTGCTATGTTTGCACTCTGATCACCCTTCGACCTGGACGCGAAATTCTTCTTGCCATGAGACTTCCAGCCCTTCAGAGCTTTGCCTTCTTGACTGCCACCTTCCTTCTAGCATTGTTGTTTCTTGTGGCCTGACCAAGCACAGTTGAAATAGGTAAAGCTTGTTTTCTTCTTGTTCGAGCTCTCAGCTGAGAATGTGGTGTTATTGCTCTTCACTCTAGACTTTCCTCCATTTTGGATTGTGAAGCGGTCATACTTGTCAATGACGAGACTAACTAGTTTGTCACTGGAGACCGTCTTCACATTTAGCTTCATGGTTGATGATATCGAGGATAAAATTGTATTGTAGGAGTAGGGAAGCAAGGCAAAAATCACGTTGAACAGGTCTTCCTCTGACACTGACTTCCCCATTGATGCGAGGTCTTCTTGCATGGCCAGCATCTTTTCCAGGTGTGCTCATGCATCACCTTCATCTTTCAGTTTCAGTTCACCGAGCTGATGTCTCAGCTCAACGCTGACAACAAGTGACTACTGTTCAAATAAGGTGCTGAGAACTTTGTGGTATTCTTCAGCTGTAGATTTCCCAAGCATGCAGATGAAGAGAGAATCAGGGATGATAACAGCTATCTGCTGTTTGACTATGACATTCTTCTTGAGCCAGTCTACAAGTGATTTCTGGTAGGTCGCCGCTTCCGGTTTCTCATCTGTCATAGTTGGTTTCCACCCAACTGACTTTCCAGTTGCCTGGTCTTTAGGTTTTGGTGATGTTCTGTTGAGATGGCCAATTAGACCTCTCGTTGCTAGTAATAGCTTGAGTTGGCCTTTCCAAATAGACCAATTCTTCCCTGTAGCCTCTAGCTTTGGGATTTTCATGAACTCGTCATTAAGTTTGAATGAATGCAACATTTCAACTGTGGCAGGATCTTGACAGCTGTACTAGATTATTTCGAGCTTCGAAAAATTTCTCTGAGTCGGTTATTGGACAGGGCTCATAACCTGTTGGATCTATAGTAGGGTAAGTAAGGGTAGCAATGGGGAGATACTAGCTAACTCACCTCAGTGAATAGAGAGTTCACTGAGGTGTACCATAAGAGAACAGGCATGAGGTAACATCGTGATTAAGTAAGCGTAACTATAAATGGAATCTAACAGAAGATTGCCTACAAAAATTGGCTCTCGCGTTTCAAGGATATCCTTATCCAGCGGTGGACATCTCAACGAATCGAACATGTAGTGAAGATGATGAATCACTATGTATTTGGTGCACCTGACTCTGAGACCTCATTCGACAGAGCAATAGGCAATCTTGAGGTCGCAATTGATGCCACCTTAGCACAGCTAGACCTTGGATTTGATGACGACTCGGATACAAATGATTTATATTCAGCCCAACTACCAGTAGTAGCTGCTGATGAAATGGTGGGTCCAAGTCTTGCAGATGAGCTCATCCACGCTCCAATGGCTGCTGCTGCTACCAACCTAGTCCAGGAGCTGGTGGTTGATGATCCTCTCTCTGCTTTAACTTCAGCAGAGATAGGAAGTACTAGTAGGGTGAAAAAAGAATGTTCAAAGAGACTTGGAGGCAAAACACATGATTCCAACAGGATGGTAGTGTAGAATACTCAATAAGTCACTATAATATTAGGATGGTAGGTACCTGTAGAATACTCAGTCAGTCACTAAGTAAGATTAAAGGTAAATGGTCCGATGTAAGCACTGCTTAAGTAAGCAAGTAATACCAAATATGGAATCCTAAATCCAACACTCCCCCTCAGACACAAGGGGCTAACTATTAGCTGTAAGTGTTTGTCCAAATAGAATAGAAGGTAAGATCAAAAGAAATATACCCAAAGATTCAATAAATGCCTTGTAGTGTAGTCCGTATTGATGTCCGTAGGTGGTGGTCACAGTATGCTCAAGTGGTGTCCATATATGGGAAGTCGTGGCTTGGCTCACAGAATGGCTCTGTCGAAGTGCACACACTCACCTTTATCAACTCCAGTGCCACCGTCTTCACATATTGTGACATGCGGCTGCTCCTACAATATATTGAGTTAATATACAACCTTTCTGGTGCATCTGATCTGCCTGATATGGCCTCGATACACCCAAATGATGTGGTGAGTGGTTTTCCTTGCTCAGATCTGACTGACTTCTCTAAGATGCGATTTGATTCATCCTTGGTGACATGGTGGGTCCAGATAGTCGGTGGGCGACCTGGGATAAGCGGGAGGTGGTGCGGACGGCCTAGGTGCATCTGTCATATTGTGTTTGTAACATCAATGCTAACTCACCTTGGTATCAGCTAGCAGGTCCATTTTGACTTATTTTGAGTCACAGCGTGCTCTGCTCATTGGGCCATCCATCTGGCCACTATTCCCATCATATCCGCCGCCATCGATAACCTTTGGGCAGCCCCAATCAACTTCTTTGTCACTCAATGCCCCCTCCTCGCTCTCTGGCCCTCCTGGGTCTTTGTATTGGCGTGGTGTGTTCATTTCGGCAATGCGCACATTCCTGTCATTCATGGTGCATATCCCGTCATATTCAGCGCCTTTGATAACCTCTTGGCCGCCTGAATTGACCTCAACGCCTCCCTTTGCCTCCAGCTCATCCAAATGGCCTCCTGGCCGGGTACCTCAACTTGGCAGGATCGTCTTGCCACCATGCACCTTCCTGTTGTCTATGGCATGTCCCTGGGTGCTCTGGAGATTGTCTGTCAGGCTTGCGTCACTGCTTGGCTCGTCTAGTTCGATTGGAGGTCTCTTAGGTGAGTTTTCTCACTCTATGTACTTCGAGTGTGCGCACTCGTGTTCTGACGCATCTATAGGCTTCTTAAGCACATTGCCAGCATTCTTGACGTCTCCCAACACTCCCAACACGTTCGTCTCGACTACAGTACACTCAACATCAGCACTTATCGATACTCGCCACTCCCCCTCGAGCTCAATGCTTGGGGTTCTGTTCTCTTGTGTGGATGGGTTGGCTGGGTGTGTAAGTGGTGGAGATGGCTCTGGAGGTGTTCTAGATACATCACTGTCGACCGTTTCACTACACTGATTGCTTTCTTCATCAGCTGTTGTTGATCGTACATGCACACCTGTGCATTCTCTCTCCCCTGCGATCAACATGTTACGATGCATCCTCGCACTCTCCCCTGGACCTTCGACCTGTGGTGCTTCCTCTGCCACCTCCCTGTCATCTGCTGCATCTGTGCTTCAATGTGCAATGCTTCCACTTGGATCAACTTTGCTGGTCTTGCTCCCTGGCTCGACCTGGACGCCACTGTGGTCTCGCGGTTCGACTCACAATCTACTGGGTGGTTCATCAGGCTTCCCAGCTTGACATTCATCATTGTAGTCGCTGCCCGCACCTTGCCTCCTCGACCCCTCATGCCCGCTGGCTGGTCAGGCAGCTCTGTGGATGCGTCTGAACAACACTCGTCGTCGCCCATTGCATCCCCAGTATCATCTGGTGGTCTGGGTGTGTTCATCGACTTGGCGTCTTCATTTGAGTAGATGTGTGACACGCTTCGTGCACTTGCACTGGTCTCTGTTGGCCAGTCCGTTTCATGTGCTGTCTTCTTTCTAGATAAGATCAGTAGAAACACTAGGAAAATGCTTACCAGACAACTAAATCTTATCTCCACAGATAGTAAACCTGTAGCAAGGTGAAGAGGAAACTCTTTCCTGGTTGAGTTGGTACTAGAAACAAATATCAAGTCGTAGAAAGGGGTTGACCATCAGGCACGTGGTTCATTTGTCAATTGTCAACAAGGTTGAAGGTGATTGGGGTTCAGCAATTTGTTGAGGGTCTGGTTTTCTGTTGGGGTGGTGTACGAAATATACTGTTGTTAGTTGGAGAATGTTCTAGACAACTCTTGGGTTGCTAGAAAGATACTTTGTAGCGACTAGGGTTACTTCCCTAAAATGTGCTCTCAATGGGCTTCCAATTAGCTCCTGTCGATTAGGAATGCTCAATTGGGTAGGTAGCATAAATACACTTCACTTTCGCTTACTGATTCACACATGTCTCTTAGTCACACAGAACAGTCTTTCCTAAACTGATTCTATTATGCACTAAGGAGTTGGCAATCAGCTTCAAATGCTCTGCTCGACCCTTTCCCAAGGTACTAATGAACTATTAGGTCTTCCTACTTAGCTGGAGATCTATTCCCTTTAGCTGCCTGCTTTGGAATTTTCTCCCTAAAGGTGTCCTAACTGTCCCTATTCTAAGGGATGTAGTATACTCCTAAATATGGGTCTAAGTAGTTCTATTTATAGCGCGGGAAACTTCTCTACACAGCCTCTTTGTTTGTTTGTAGAGAGGTGCACTTGTGAGTACTCATTGATTGAGTTCAATCGAATAGAAATCTTTTTCCTAAAAGAGGGAACTGTCCAAATGGGGCTGAATCGCTCTCCTTATATAGTAGTTTACATGTGGCTGTGCTACCTTCGGTTCCGAGGTGGCTGTGCCAAAATATGACTCATACTGACTCACTTTGACTCAACCTGTCAGAAAATGACTTGCAATGAGCTAAAAATAGCCTTTGGCTTGGCAATGACTCATGCTGACTCACTATGACTCATGCTGTGCAGGTCACATGACCATTTTGCTAGTCTTGGGGTGGTGCTTTGGTTAGTCCTCATTTGACTCACTTTGACTCATATTGACTCATTATGACTCATGCTATGCAAGGTCACATGATCTGAGTCAGGTGATTCACAACTGAGGTTACATGCTCCAATTGCTTCTCTGACACTTGGCTAAGTACTTAAGGGTAAAAGAGATATTAAGAAAATGAGTAGTTATGTAGTTGTAGGTAGTAATAAAAATATGTTAAGAGAAATCATTTTGTTTCTCCACAACCTGTGGACAAACAAATAAGGAAAAATAGGGGTACATACTAGATACTATGGTCCATATGTCCCTCAATTAGCTAAGCATTTGGACTGTGGGAATAAGGTGGAAACTCAAATCTCGGGTCAAATGTCTAGCATCAGATATACAATCACTATATATCTGCATCCTAACACTTTGGTGCAGGTCATCCACAGGGAACGGAAAAAAATCGTCCCTGATTGTTCATTCAATCAAGGATAATTAAGTTGGGGTCTTCCATTAGCCCTTTGCTGTCCCTGATTAGGAGGGGGAGCTTCTTCCTCCTCTAGTTCAGGGGATGATTCATTCTGAGTCAATTCACAAAGAACTTTCTCCATATCTGCTATATGTAGGATGAAATGGGGGTTCTAAGAAATGAATTAACTCTATTTTATCTTCTAACAGTCCGTGCCTAACCAGGTCAACCTACCTAATTCAGGAATATAGGTCATTGTGATACTGATTACAAAGATGGGCATGCCTGTAGATTGCATGGTAGTAAATACAATGCCATTGCACTGTAAGTGTTCCTTGGTTTCTACCACGGGTAATCACTCGTACAGTTGCATGGTATTGAGTTTGATTATTGTCTCTTTCCTCACAAATGTGATGCATGAACTCGGTATGTAGGAATTGTAAGATATGTTTGAGTAGTTGTTGCTGTTTGTGAAGATCTAGTATTTCATGTACTATTCCATTAGCTTCAGCCATTTGTGTCTGACGGTATTATGGCTGTGGCTTAAGTAAGGTAATATATTTGGGTCAGAGCTTCCTATTATATATGACGGTATTTAGGGGCACTGATCTCCAATGATATAGGTACTGAAGATAGGAACAAAGGCAATGACTATGCCTTTATAGAGCTAGGAAAATTTCTTAACTAGTAGCTAATTCAAGATCAAGGAATGATGTTGGTAATATTGGCTAGGGTACCTCCGTTAACTTGAGCTTGGTGCTCTGGAGGGTTAGGATCGGGTTGTGGGGATTGCTCCTGTTCAGTGAATTGACAAAGGATCTCAGCTATGGTCCTTCCTGCAATAGGGTTGAATGGTTGTGCTAACAAATCTACAAGATCTGTTTGCCTTTCTTTTTCTGGTAGATTTCCTTTAGAATCCAAATTTCTCATTTGGTCATATAAATTGTTGTAGGTTTCAATGAATACTGTAGCATATTGGTAGATGATTAGGCAATGTTAACAATGCCAATCAGCTCAAAGGGTTCCTCTTTCTCTCCCTTCAGTCTCTACATGTACAATAGCATGATAATAAGAGGGAATGTGATCATCATCTCAGAAGGTGTGATCATACAACCAATCTCGTAGTGTGTCGATAACTCGATCGCATAAATTGCGATGCAAACTCAAGTTTCAAATAGTAACATCAAGGTCAATTGGTTCTGCCATATTGCTAATGCTTCTTATTATTAATAACGGTATTTAAGGGCAATAGTTTCTTACAGCAAAAACGGAACTGTAACCACTACGGATGTACTAGGAATGTCGTAGAAAGTAAGGAGTCTGAGGTACACCTTGTTTAATGTCGGTGTAAGGGTAGGAAAGTAGTACATGGGAATGAGGTGATCAGAATACTTATTCACTCCGAAGCCGTCAATCTATCCATAACTGGAACTGGTGTATCAATGACTGTACAACAGTTAGACAGATTAGATCAAGAGGAATATGAAATAGGAATTTGTCCAGGATCTTATTGGCTGAGTGGTAATAATGGGGCGAGGGGGTAAGTTGGACATCAATGCAATCTTGCCAATGTCTGGTGATGCGTGATAGGTGGCTTGGATCTTCTCCCATCCAAGCATAGAGTGTGATCTGATTGTCACTACTGGGAGGACAAATGAACTTGTGCCCCATGGCATAGCTAGTATGGGCGCTGAGTTTGTGCATGTAAACAAACGTGCCGATGGCTTGGTTGTGATGGAAGCACAGATTTGCAGCCATGATTGTATTCTTGAAAGGGATAAGTCATGTCACTAGATGACAAGTTGTGCTTACCAGTGGCAGGATTGATGGGATGTGGCGGCAATGGTGGAATGTGGTAACTTCTACAGCTTCAACGGTCACCTAAGTAATATATACAGCTAGAGAGATTCTATTGGTGATATCCATAGTAATGCTGGGTCAATTGTCTGTGGATCCTGCTCTTGATCTGATGAATTAGGTAACATATATGGCACATCTTGCGAATATATTGTTCAGCCTTGTAAGTTCCAGCCAGACTCAGTAATAATACCATTGTCTGGTATCCTTCCTGGTGTGCTCGTCAGAAATAGGTTTCCAAGACTTCATTCAGTAAAGCTAGATCTCTCAATATCCTCTGCTGCTCGAATTCATTGTTTCTCATTCGAGGTGGAGCATGGGGATATGGGGGCAGATCTTGCTCTGGTGGCCCTTGATGGGCCTGCCCAGGCACATTTGGCATGTCCTGGTCCCTTAATATATTGTGAGAATGATTCCTGAATGGGTTGTTGCTGTTCGACATTGTTTTGGCCAATTTTAGATGAATCTTGCAATATAGCTGGACTTGTTAGGCAGTCTGATATTGTACTTTCCTGACTAGAGTCTAGGACTCTTAGAGTATACTTCTCTAATGCTCGTAGTTCTTCTCTATCATGTTTTATCTGTTGCAGCTTTGTACAAGCAGATCTACACTCAGTACACTCTGTAGCTGAGGGTATTACTATAGTCTCCTCTAGACTAGTCCTAGGAATGGTTATATGATTCGTATGGGTAGTTGGCTCAGCTAAGGGTGTGAGACCAAATGTGGAGTGGTAAATTTGGGTGGGGTGCTCAGTAAGCAAGTGAGCTACCCAATGATAGGTGACTTGCTGTAATTGATTCTGAATATGCAAGTTCTGTCAGTGGAAATGAACTTGCCACTCTACTAGGGTACTAGTGATATGTGTAGTCTCAGTCGATGTCTGACTCTGTCAGATCTGTCACCATTGGTGGTATTAGACTTTGTGGGTAGTTTATCGAGTTTGCGCTCATGTGGCTCTGCATTTTCTGATGATGCATTTTCTTCGTTTGTGGTTACCTTAGGGTCTTCTCCCTTTTTATCTAACTTCATTAGGGAGTGCCTCTGTGTGTAAGGTATTACTCTGAATACAGCAATTGGTCTAGCTAGTTGAGCTCCATCAACTTCTACTAGTTTGTAACTTCCTCCTTGGGTGATTACTTTGTATGGGCCTAGATACCTGGGTTTAGTTTTCCTATTCAGTTCTTTCTCAACAGCTGTACTCCTGATTAGGACTAAGTCTCCAAGGGCATAGCTTCCTTGCACCAATCTGGTTTCAAATCACCTTTCAAATTGGCGCTTAGAGTTCAATCTAGAATCTCGTAAGGTTGCTATGGCTCTTTCCAAATCTTCTTTCCATCGTTCTATTTGCCTTATCTGTAATGCTAATAATTCTTTATGGGAAAGTTCTCAGTCAAATCCTTCAATCAAGAAGGTTGACTCCTATAAATCAAAAGGCAATACTGGGTCAACTCTATGTAAAAGGTAATATGCAGAATATCCTGTTGATTGTCGTACAATAATATTGTCTGCAAATAAGGCTACTTGTAGCTTGTCTGGCCACAAGTGTATCCTTCCTTCACAAGCCTTTACTAAAGCTTCTTTGATTGCAAAGTGACCTTGCTCAACCACTCCATTGGCTTGAGAATTATAAGGGCTAATAAACACTTGAGATATTCCATGCTATGCAAGCATGTCTAATAGGACTCCTTTAAATTCAGGTCCATTGTCTGTTACTGTCTTTCTCATACCTCCATATCTGTATATGATATTGTCTAATATGAACTGGACCACTGATCGGGCAGATGCTTGTCATAGAGCTTTGCCTTTAACATACTTAGATAAGCCACCTTCGGCTAGCATTATATAGCGATACCCTTTTGCCACAGGCATGTGCATGATATTTATATGAACCTTTGTAAATACAGTAGCCGGTGGTGGGGTAATAATAGGAATATGGACTTTAGCAGTATTCCTAATCTGGCACTCATGACAGGACTTGACATGATGCTGTCCATCTTGATACATTTGAGGCCAATAGAAGTAGTGTCTGAGGTTTTCCCAGGTGGCTTTCTCACCATGGCGACCTAGTGACTTATGGGCTTGGCTCAAGATCTGTTCCCGCTTACTATGATCAAATATCACTAAGAGGGGATGTCCAGATTTGTTTCATTTAAATAGGTGTGCTGCTTTTACGAAGTACTTGGTAACCTTTTGTAGAAATTTATTAGTAACAGATATAGGTTCGGGATTGGTCAGATATTCGTATATCTGCCTAAGGGTAGTATCTTGATTCTCTTGGGCAGATAGTATATATGCTATCATGCTCTTAGAGACACCTTCTTCTATACTATTGTTCTTACACAACTTGGATCCATAATGTACGTAGAACAAGGCAATTTCATTAAGCCAACTATCATCATATGATTCTACCATGGCTTGGTTTTCTAGTGGTTTTCAAGATAATGCATCTGGTACTTTGAACTGTGTTGCAGGTACATGAACAAGGGTAAAATCAAATATGAGGATTCCTTGAATCCACCTGTTGATTACTGTATTTGGTTGCAGCTCAGGCTCATTTAGCATTCCCTTGATATACTTGGCATCCACCTCTACTATGAGGTTCTTGGCTCCAATTACATATAGGCAGAAGTGTCGTAAGGCTCGGAATAAGCCAAATAGTTCCAGCTTAGGTTGGGAGTAGGTAGCTTCTACTAAGGAAAAGGGAGGTGATCCATATCTAAAAAGATGGCATCTACCATGCTCATCTATTTGTGACAGAATCATCCCTACCCCCATGTAGCTAGAGTCTACTGACAACACTATTGGTCATCCACATGTACAATCTATAGGTAAGAGTGCAGTGTCTTCTTTCTAGACAAGACGACAAAGAACCAACCAAAAATAGGTAATCTCCAGACAACGTGTCTTGTCTCCACAGGCTAGAACACTTTGCTCAAGGGAAGTACAAAAAGTGTACCCTTGGTGGGGTTAGAGGTAATGGATATGATTTTGAGTAGGAGGGGAAATTCTAGTGTACCAGGAGCCGTGGTTTGTTCGCCAATCCTTCACATAAGTTTACAGATTGGTTGTTAAAGATGGTTTCAGCTAATGATCTGGTTAGTAAAGGCAATCTTAGGTGTATTACACACCTAATAAGCTCAAGATAATGGCAATGGGTTGCCTAGTAATTGTGGAAACTAGTACTTGAATAGTACTAAAGGTGGGCGATTTAGAAACTTGGCCTAGGTTTCGCCTAATGCTAATGATTTGTGTGCAGGGATCTTCTGGTAATATTGTGTCCAGATGGGGTGCTTAGGTAAGCAGAGGGTCGTGTTAGGTTGCTTAGTCACTCAGCTGGTTATAGCAACTCGGTCTTGTTGTGTACTAAGGAGCTATAACTATAGGTCAAAAGTGTAGACTTAGGCTAATCCCTTAGGATAGTAAGTCCAGGTGAGATAGGGGTAGGAGTCCTGTAGGTAGGTCATCCTAATGAGCCCTAGCAAAGGTTTGCTTAGGGGATAGTTGGTAGTTGACTTGACAGTACATTTAGTAGACTCAGAAGGGTTATTATAACTCAGTTTTATTGTCTCAACTAAGGAGTAGGCAAGTTTGGCTCAGAAAGGCAAAGTGTAGCCCTTATTTGGTACTACAGGATGCTTAGGTTGCTTACTAATAGGGACCAGATGCCTTTTGTTGCCCAAAAAGGGGTTTCTCCCAAAAGGATAGTTTTAGAAACTTGTCCTTTATTTAGGTACAAGTTCTAATAGCCTAATAGTAGATCTAAACTCCTATTTACTTCGCTCTGGGGTACCCTGCCTTATTAGGTCTTATTAGGTTCCCCAGGGGATCTCTTATCAGATGAGATTATCTGAGGTAGAAGATGAGATGATCCCTGTAGGCCAAAATGCTCCGCTTTATATACATAAATACAGGAGGGTGTGCTAGCCAATCAGAAGGCTTGGTGGCTTATAAATTAAGGCACAATTGCTTACTAATGCCAGGCACAAGCTGTCAAACCCAGGCACACTAAGGGAAAGCACTTTGAGCAAAAGAGTCCAAATTTGGAATGCTCTGCCAAAGAGGCTGGCTATGCTCTGCAGGGCTATACAGACTAATGGGGACAAGGTCACATGGTAGCTAGGGGTCACATGATCACTTCGTCTCACTGGCACTTAGCTAAGTAATCAGATAAATAAAAAGAAATCAAAGAAATAGTATGCTATGTATATATTTGCAAGTGTAAGGGTATGACTAGAGAGATTAATAAATATCTCAATAACCAGTAGGTGGAAAAATCTGGAAAAATAGGGGTATATAGGTCATGATAAGGGCTATCATTTCCTATGGTATCAAAGGGTATTGTCCACCGGAAGCTGTGGGAATTCTGTTTCTCGGGTGACTATGTTGCCATGTGCTTGCATGAAACTAGTTTCATGCAGGTCAGCAGGTGCTATTGTAATCAATTCCTTTAAAGTCTCAAAGGCTTCTTGACATTCTTCTGTCCAGACAAAGGGTACATCCTTCTTCCAGGTAGCTGTTATGCTCTTTGCTATTTGTGAGTACTTAGGAATCCATATCCGGACTGTTCCACATAAGCCCATAAATTTCCTGGCTTCTGTAGCACTTTGAGGAGTAGGCCATTCCTTTATGGTCTTTACTCATTGTACATCAGGTTCTCTTCCATTTATTCCTACATTCTGGCCAAGTATTACTACTTGGGGTTGGCAGATTTGAAGCTTTTTTCCATTGAAGGTTCCTTCAGCTTCTGCCAAACAATGTAAGATTCAATTCAAATCTTCTGCATGCTCCCAGATATATTGTCATATGCCTGGTCTTTCTGGTAGAACTGTAGGGTTCCCATCCTTATCGGGATAGGTAGTAAGTGGTCCTTATATTGGTGCATTGTCGATAAATACATTCATTACTTGCTTGACAATCTCATCTTGAAATATAAACACCATACATTCTTGAAATTCAAAGGGTGAATTGGTGTATTCAGTGGGCAATGAGGTTATCCGAAGTAGTCCTAGTGGGGTTTGGAAGGCTGTCATGTCTCGACTAGCTTAATCCATCTTTCTTACATCAAAGCCCCAATATAGGTCTAGGACTGTAAAGCATTTACCTCCCAAAAACTGATCTACAAATTGATCTAGATGAGGGGGAATTGATGATTCCTTGATGCTGACTGCATTTAGTGGTTGCAGGTTATGTACTATTCTTAGTTTCTGCTTCTCTTTATTCCATGTACAGAACCATCATGATCTGTAGGGGGATTGACAGTACTCATGGACTTCTACTCTTATCTTAAATTACAGCAGGTCTATAATTCATTGTCGCAATGCAGGGGCAAATTGTATGCTTTTCTCCTATCATGGCTTTTGCAGTACGTGAGGTATCTTATAGGGGCTAAAGTACTCTTCCTTAAGAGTTCCCCTATCCTTATCTTCAAACGCTATAGCTGCTTCATTCTTGATCAGCATATAGATAAACAAATCTTGTTTTTCAGGCCACAAGAATTGATAGGATTTCATACCCTTCAATATCTTGTCTATTCGCTCCTGAGTAAACTTTCGGGTGGGCCTCTGTAGGCCAAAGTGTACATTCAGGGTCTCCAATGTCATCATTGGATCATATGACAGTGTTCTGGTGACTTTAAACTCCTGGAGAATTGGGGTAGAGATTGGCTTGATCCGTTGATCAACCTGCTTATATGCTCTGTAGGTTTGTACACACGAATGTGATGTAGATCGGGTATGTAGTCCTATAGACTCTGCATCTAGATTTTTGGGCAAGTCCCGATCCTTACTATATTCTTTGTATATTGCCTTGGTAGTCATCATAGTCATCATCTTGATTTGTATGTCTCCTATTGGTTCCACTGCTTTGTTAGGCAGGCAGATACTATCAGTGATATCGCTGCTTCGTTAAGCAGGCAGTTACTAATAGCTAGTATGCCTTTCTTAGGTATGTCATTCTAATATGGTGTGAGATCTGTCTCTTAGATGTTACACGTAAGAGTCTAGTTCCTATGGTAGTCAGTAGCTATGCTTATATATGGTCTTAGGATCACACGGGATCTGCCTAGGCCAAATAGCTATACTCTACACTTCTAGTACTCCCATTTTACCATAGTAGGGAATCCTTCTATTCACAGTTGTATTCACCATACTTGTGGTGATAGCTTCGTGCTATTGCCAGTCTAGCAACAACTATGTATTCTCTTCCATAGTTTAGTGAGGTTGCGCTCGTCGTGTTGTATGACTAGATGGCAAGGTTGTCATGTATTCATGTACCGTTGTCTACCTAAAGACTCGGTTTACATCCTCGTATATTTCTCTCTGTGCATGGAGCTGGTTTCCGCAGGGAATGGAAACACTTTATAGTTGGGTTATACTTGTTGACCAGTCAACCATTTGACTTCTCTACTTATTCAGATAGGATTTCGCTCACACTTTTCATGTTGTCATAAAGAGGATGCAAGAGGGGGTATGTAGGAGTATGGTAACAATACACTAAGGGATGTCCTTTATAGTGTATAGTATGTAGGAATGGACACTTTCCACACCATCAGATCAGGCGCTCTCGCACTGACAATTTGATGGGTTAATCATATCGGCCAAACCTACAAAGGACATACCTTGTTGTATGTTCAACTATTCCAATCGGAGGGGTTGGCAGCCTAAGTTCTAGTCGCCTCTGAGTGCGAGTCTAGAAGTGGGGGGGGGTGTCTAGTAAGTGACTGGATTGCAGAGGGGATGGGGCATACCTGGTCCTATGCACCTCAAGCGATGGTGGGGGGGGAGGGGAAAAGTCCACCCCGTGGTTGCTAAGGGCGAGGCCAGGTTTATATTCTATGTGGTCAGATCTTAAAGTGTTTAACACAATCCTTAAGCGAGCACAGTCTGCTAGGGCGTAACTTGATAAGCGAGATTAGTATCAGCATGTCTGCTGTATGTCTATCCTATTTTGGAACTGCTGATCCGCAGCTTTGACAAGACCACAAAGTTCCTTCTTGATTTGGAAACGGCATTTTGTCTTTCCTATTTGGGGACAGGGTCCTAATCTTTTGAGTACAATGTCTGACTTGTGTGATTCGTCTCGGGCTATGTTGGCCTCTACTTTGTATACCTAGTTCCTTGGATATTGTATTTAATGTATGTACCTTAGTGTCAGTCACAACTTGTTGCCCATAGCAATACACTTGATTGCAGGCTACACTAGTGTACAAACACTTGCGTGCGACTATGGCACGGGACATCGTAACTATTTGTACATACAAATATCCTCCTAACATAGGTAGTGGCGAACTAAAAGACTAGTCATAGAAGTTGCAGGAGGGGATGAACAGTCAAGAGAAACAAAGTAGAAACAATATTATAGTCTTGGGGACAGAACTGGCAATGGACGTCATGGAACTGTCAAACGATCAAGCCTGGGGTCTCAGATCTCAGTTCACTATCTTGAAGAAAAGATAAGTCATATGAAGTGTCAAAGACACTGGGTTTTTCCAAAAATTAAGAATGATAAGCATAAATAAATAAAATGATGTAAAACACTAGTCCCGTCTGTACTACAATAGCAAGAGGGATACTAGAAAATAAGAAAGAAGGGTATGAATAGGTTTGTCCCAGGGACCCTAAAGAAGTTGGTGGGGGCGAAGGACCTGACTACACAATCCGGAAAGGAATCCAGAAAGATAGGAGCTAAACCTGGATGAATCCAATCTGGAAAAACGATAAGAAAAAGATCTGGAAAGTGAAGTAGAGATAGAAGGAAGTAGGAATATACAGTAACTCCAAAAACCATTGCAATGCCTAACCCCAATCCAGTGTGCGAAGCATGCTGCAATCACCTGTGGGAATCTCGCTTAGCATTAGTCAGACGAAATTATGTACATACCCCTGGCTACCATTCGGTCCCTGGGCCATGTGATTTGGCCCAGTGGCTGTGGAGATATGGCCATTTTAAAATGACAAGTCCATTGCAACAGTTTATTCACTTTCATTATGAAGTGGGTATTTTGGATATATCAGTACTTGGT
>JBBPRB010000343.1:0-17889 GCA_038092815.1 Hortiboletus rubellus
TTACTACCCCGAGTAGACATTGGTGGTACTCGTGCGAGCACAGAAGTGAATTAAACCGTGGATTAGATATCGCCATTTCGGGCGAAGTGAATATGACTTGATATTTACACCTCACGAGCTCCTGTGATAGCAGTGGGTAGGTTATATTAAATCCCGGCCCGGGGCCGCAGCGGGTTAACCACTGACCTCATGTAGTTGGTGTGTATATGATTGACCGCAACGGCCGTGATTCCCATGTCAGCACATCGCCGAGCCTTACTCAAATACAATATTAATGTAGTTGACTATAACAGATAATGACTAGTAGACAAAACTGACCTGGTCTGACTTGAGTGAATTCAATGGCGAAATCACGACAAGAATCCTCTCAGGACATATCATTGATGGCATTATGAATGGTAAACTCTTGCCAGACCCTGTTCCAGCAATTACACTACAGTCGAGGCCAAGCAAGAAGGCCTCTATGGTATTTGATTATGGCAATTTTCGAGACATGCTGTGGTCAGAGCATGCCAGATTGCATGTGTAGAGTAGTCCGAGGTTTTTCGGGAAAGCTTGCGGGCACGTTCGAGATTGTCATATGACTTTTTGACTTGTTCTGCGTGCGAGAGAGTGCAGCCCGTACTCATGTAGGGACTTAGCAGATTTAGGATATGGCACGAAAATAGAAGTCGTACAAAACGGGCAACTTTTCTGAAAGCGGAGTGTCCAGAAAGGGTAAGTTATATATAAAAGGCAAGTCTCCTTCCTAATATAGACGAAGAGCGTGACAACCGTGACTCGATGCGATAGTCCTCGAACGAATGTCTCCAGACGTTTTGGGAATCGGAAGATCCCGAGGCTTGCTGAGGGTACACCAAAACGGATGGTGTCGAGACTAACTGACAGGGTGCTGCTCGCAGTTTACATGCGGTGTCTTACGAGCCAGATGGCCCTGCAGGATGAGGTTTTCGCCTAATTGCTGACGGGCCAAGTATGGGTAGAATTGAGGGCCTCCCAGTGGGTATTTTGTTTGCGTAAGGCAGTGGTTTAGTGGGGACGGTTCCTGTGGGATGAGGTCGCACAGGCTGGGCCAATTCTATTCCGACAAAGTGTTGTACGGGTGGAACTGTCGGCTCATGTCTGCGTAAGGCGGGTTCCTGTGGTGGTGCCAAATCGGGCTTAAACGGACACAGGCAAGTTATAAGTGTGTTTTTTGTTTCCCTCTCTTTGTCTCCTCCATTTGTCTACGTCATCGATAATGATCGGTTCGTGATAACAAGATTGACCTGTGTTGATGCTGACCGTTGGACAAGTTCAATCCCCAGTGGCATTTGCAGCCGATGGCGAGTATTTCGTCAGCGGCAGCACCGACGAGGTTCAAGTGTGGCGAATGGAAGATGGCAAGCTGATGACAACAAAGCAAGCGGAGCATGTCCAGTGTGTCGCTCTCTCAAAGAATGGAAAATGGATTGCCGCGGGGACATACGACGGGGACGTGATGGTCCTGGATGCAAAACTATATGGGCACGTCTTCACGTGGCGGACCAACGACATCATTAGAGGAATGGATTTCTCGCCAAACTCAACTCGACTCGTCGTATTCAGTGACCACACAGTAACCGTCTGGGAGGTAGAAACTCACGAACAAGCTGTCCGCCCCCTCCGCCACGAGGGTTATGTGTTAGCAGCGAAATATTCACCAGATGGCGATCGAATCGCCACAGCGACTCAGAACTCGGTACGGGTCCACGACGGCAACGATGGCCGCTTGCTCGTGGATATCAACGTAAATGTAGCCCCGTGGTACAACACTGGTCTCCACTGGTTCAACAACCACCTCGTCGTCATATCTGACAGTGGAATCAAGGAAATAGACGCATCGACCGGGTCACAAATCTGTGGATGGTCAGTTCCCAATGTCAGCAACCCCGTGTGCATTGCCATACCGGAGCATGGGGAATTCATCGCATACTCGACAAACCAGACCGTGACGTTCTGGGACACATCGACACACACCCAATTCGGTCTCATCCACCACCCTCAAGACATATATTCAATCGCACTCTCGCCGGACGGCCGGTTTCTTGCAATTGGTGAGGAAGACGAGACAATCACCATCAAACGTCTATCTCGGATCACCGTAAGTATCATCTCGTCTCATTGAGTTATGGCATGTCTGAACAACTTTCTTGCTTCCCTCCATCTTTCAATATTGTTGTCACCACTGTATCCCCATACCAGGAACCAGACATTCAGATCGACGACACTGCGCTTGATTGCTGGAGGCACGGCCGACTTGCGGATGCAGAAGTGTCATTGACTTCAGCAACCCCGTTGTCTCATCATATACTGGCTAGTCGAGCTCTCGTCCGGGCACGCTTGGGACAATGGGACAAAGCGATTGTCGATGCCGAAGAGGTATTTACCCCTCAGCTCTCACGTATAGTGACGTTGAAGCCAATTTACACCAAGTCCATTGCGATTGAGCCCTCCATCATGGGTTACATCGCAAAGAGTGCATCGCTGGTCGGCAAGAAGAAAAAACACGGGGCGTATCCAGCGTGCGACATCGCATTCGAACACTTGCATCCAACCCACATTAGTTTTCTCCTTCTCATCAAGGTGAGTATCCTGGCACTTGGTTTCCCACCAGCTGATCATGCTGCTTAGGCCGTCGTTGTTTCCATGGCCGGAGAACACGAAGACGCAATATCGCGCGTAGACGATCTCATCGACACGGTGCATTTGAATTCAATATGCTATGTGGTTCAGGCATGTGAACAACGCGCGACCACACCACGAATGTCACTACTGACATTTCCAGTAGGCATATATGCGCCTTTGCCTTGGAAACTCGCGCATGGAAAATGGTAATTACGACGGTGCAATACAATCGTTTGAGCGTGCAAGAACCCAACTGCGACCCCATACAAGCCAAGCGCTCTCAGTGGTTGCATTGGTAGGCTTTCTGGTGGTTATATTGCGACGTATTAAAATAGATCGTCATCTTTGGCAGGTATCTGGGTGGAAATTTGACGAACTTGACATCACGATTCGTCAGCGTCTTTGCGAAGCCCTGTATGCCGCGGGTCGCACGAGCGAGGCAGGCGAGTCTCTACTGGAGATAGTGAGTATCGTCGACGAAGAGGTCTATGTGCGCAGACCCATCATTACCTGGGTTTCTGGTGAGATGTGTTCTACCTGCTCGTCCTCCATCTATTCGAAGTTTCATCCTAGGTTTCTTACAACGATGTCTCTCTATTCCTGACAACGTGTCCTCGCCTCGTGAAACCCTCCGTGTACAACTTGTCCCGCCGCTCTTGAAAGAGTGGGCAAAAATAAGATTGATAAGGGGCCCGTGGACAGACGTTCTGGGTGCCGCAGTCACTGTGGGTGTTCTTTTGCTCTGGTACCTCCCGTAGGCCTGACACTCCGTTGGTCTGCAGTTTATGGTGCCGAGATTCACAATTTATCGGACTATCTGCGAACAACTCGAGACGTTCGAGAAGATAATGGACGCGACTGAGTGTTTCCGCCAAATGATGAACGAGCTTGGGGAGACAAACCTATATGCTGAACAGGCGACGTGGGCCGTAGGTGAGCGATCTCGCACACCGTGTAGCTATTGTCGTTGTGACAATTCCCTGTCAGAATTCAGGCAGAGTTTATGTGAGAGACTAGAGGGTCTCGGAGATGCCGCAATGAACGCCCAGCGACATGACGCGGCCATTTCTGAGTATTCTGCGGCACTCACCCTCGACCCGGTCTCGCGACAACTGGGTCTGCTCGTCAAGCGAAGCAAGGCATACCTACTCAGAGGTTCATGGGAAGATGCCTTAAATGACGCGAACAGAGTGCGTTCCTTTGTGTCGCGCCGGGTGGTCCTTGTTGATGGCATCATCGTCAGATGATAGAGCTCGAACCCTCGTCTCCATGGGCTTACGAGAGGAAGCACGCAGCTTTACATGAGGCAGGACTTTACGACGATGCCATCGATGCATTTGAGACAATGCTTTCGAAGATATCACAATTGCCTGGTCCAATAATTCGTGAGTACATCGACATTGTACTGAGGATTTTTATTGATCTTGTGTCAGAGCGTCAATACGTAACGCCAACAGAGACCAAGGCGGCGATCCGCAGCGCTGTTCAGATTGTCATCCACGACTCACCACGTGTCCTCATTAACACTATATCTGGTCGTCTCCTTGATAAATCCATGCGAGCGTCATCGTTCGAGTCACTTCCTGTCTTTAAGGAGTTGATCTCTTCTATGAAGACGCATATCGACCATGACCGCATTCAACGAGAGGTTGCGCAATACTACCGCTACGCCACATTTTCGCACACTTGGGAAATCAGTGATGAACCTTTGTTCGAACAAGTCGTGCACATTGTTGTGTATGATCTCGCGGAGTCTTTCACACACAACAAGCTGCAAATGTTCTGCCAGATTGCTCGGGATGCCCGATTGCATTGGGCATGGAGCGATACGTGCTGCATCAACAAAGGTGATCATTTCGTACTTCAAGAGGCGCTGGTTGCGATGTACAAGTGGTATGAGGGTTCTGCCCTGACCATTGTCTTCCTCCGTGGCGTCCGTTCCCCGTCACGGCGCGGTGATCTCGTGACGAGCCGTTGGAACACTCGAGGGTGGACATTCCAGGAATATCATGCTTCCAAGGTCGTCCGATTCTACACGGAAGACTGGAAGCCGTACCTGGACCTTGATATTCCCAACCATAAGGAGTCCCCCGAGATCATCACAGAGATGGAGGAGGCAACCGGCGTATCGGCACAAGCCTTAATTGACCTCCGACCAGGCTCGTATGACATCCGGGAGAAGTTATGTCTAGCTTCGCGACGAAGGACAACCCTTGTCGAGGATGCAGCATACTCATTACTTGGTATTTTTTCTGTCTCCTTGCCAATTGTGTATGGTGAGCGAGACCATGCGCTTGGACAACTCTTGGCACGGCTACTCGTGAAGTCGGGAGACACAAGGATCCTTGCATGGTCCGGACGATCCGGCAACTTCAACAGCTGTCTCCCTGCCAGTATTACTGTGTTTGACCAGACGCCGACATCTCACATCCCACGGACCATTGAAGGTGCTGAAATGGAGAGGACCACTGCCAGAAAGTGGGCCTCACTCAATCCCGCTGTGGTCATGAGGTTGTATGACCAGCTCAATGCCCTCCCTCTACCGTCGTTCGCCAACCGACGGATGAGGCTTCCGTGCCTCGCCTTCAAACTCGGGCCGGTATTGGCGACTCCGAGCGCGTCAGGATATCTGTTTCGTGCAAGGACGAGCGCCTTCGGAACTGTGGAGATTAAGACCACAGAAGATCTTTCGCGATTAGATTCCCTGACTCTTGTTCATCCCTGGATTGACTTTCTCCTCGACCGACAACCTGTCGGGGGGGTAACAGGGGCAATACCTGAGAGCACAGATAGCCAGTCTTCCTTAATAGGCGTGCCGTCGTCCGACTGCCCTTCCCGCGTCACATCGGCAGTTCTGCAAACACGAGCGGCGTGGCTCGTTTCTCACCTCTGGTGGCCATTTAGTGGGCCCGCTACCCGAGATGCTACTTCTCTCCGACTCCCCTTGTCCGCATCGCAGGCGGACGCGCAGCTTCGAGCCCTTCGAGTACTGGCTCGACTGAGGCAACCATTCGGTGCACTGCTGCTCACTCCGGACCTTGGTAATGTGGCGGCATACAGGAGGGTCGCTGCAGACAGTCTGATCACTGTCCAGGTGGAGGAGACCACACCGACAGTATTAAACAAGCTGGTGGACACAGTATGCATACTTAACGTGCTCTAATGGCTCGCACCACTACAACATATCCGAGACCCACATGCTTCCCTGTATCGCTTTCTGACCTTCTGGTTATCAGGTTGCTTTGACGAATGTTCGCGAGCGAGCGTGTGTCCGGCGCGCCGCGCCGTGCTACTCCCACTCGTGTCGGTTTCTCGAATCCTGTCGTAATTAACACAAGCTCGTTGCATTTTGGCAATTGTAGGGTTCTGAACTTGTATCCTTGAGACGTCCTTCGCAGCGAAATATTCACCAGGGGCGAGTGACTCAGCAGAAGACATCGGTCCGGCACCCGGCGGGATGGTCGCTTGCTCATGCCAGGACGTCAACATAAATGTGGCCCCGTTGTACAACACTGGGCTCCTCTGGTTCAACAGCCACCTCGTCGTCGTATCCGACAATGGAATCAAGCAAATAGATGCATCAACCGGGTCACAGATCCGAGAATGGCTAATGGCCAATGTCGTCAAGCCCATGGGCATTGCCATACCGAAGCACGGGCAATCAATGATCACACACTCTGCAAACCGTACCAACCGAACCGTACCAACCGAACCGTCATGTTTTGGGACACGTCGACGCACACCCAATTCGGTCTCGTCTACCACCCTCAGGACATAGGTTCAGTCACACTCTCACCGGACGGTTGAGAATGAAATAATCACCACCAGACGTCTACCTCACATCACCGTATGTATGAATTATGGCTTGGCTGAACAACTTTCTTGCTCCGGTCCATCTTTCAATATTGTTGTCACGTCTATACCCCCATACTAGGAACCAGACATTCAGATCAACACCGCTACTCTCGATTGCTGGAGGCACGATCAGCTCTTTCCTTGGGAAGTGTCATTCACAGCAGCAACCCCGCTATTTCACCATGTACTCGCTAGCCTGGCTGTTGTCCGGGCACGCTTGGGACGATGGGACGAAGCATTTGTCGATGCCGAAGAGGTATTTGCCTCTCAGCTCTCACGTATACTGCCACTGATGCCAATTTACACCAAGTCCATCGTGATTTAGCCATCCATCATGGGTTACATCGCAAAGAGTGCATCCCTGGTCGGCAAGGGGGAAAAACATGAGGCATATCGAGCGTGCGGCATTGCGTTCGGACACTTGCATTCAAACCGCGTCAGTTTTCTCCTTCTCATCAAGGTGAGGATCCCTGGCACTTGTTTCCCACCAGCTCATGCTGCTTCGGCCGTCCTTATTTCCATGGCCGGAGAACACGAAGACGCAATATCGCGTGTAGATGACCTCATCGCTACTTTGTACTTGAACTCAATATGCTACATGGTTTAGGCACGTGAATAACGCGCGATCACACAACGAATATCGCTAACACCTCCAGCAGGCATATATGTCTATGCCTTAGAAATTCTCTGGTGGAGAGTGGTGACTATGAGTGTGTAATACAATTGTTCGATAATTTCTGTCTTGATGTGTTTTTTCCACAGTCCCAGGTTCCGCTGCTGTGGCTGACGCTGTTTACAAACATTTTCTTGCAGCCATTGCTGAGAGTGCGAGGGGAATAAGGTTATGCTGGGTTTGAATATCTTCACTGCCAGTTGGGACTATCCATCACCTCCCTATGATGTCACCCCTCACACTCTCAGCAACAGGGTGAAGGAGCCTGCCTAACCCTATGCCTGAGGCATACAAAAACCAGATTTGGATTGCATACAAACCAGTCAGAACAGAAGGTGAACTCCCGCCCGGGCTTCCTCCTTGCTGATCCATCGCAGGAATGGTCCTAGACAGTCAATGGTATTTCGTGGAAAGCGGTTGCGAATCTAAAAGAATTACAGTAATTAATCCGACTTTAGAACCTACTTTACGCACAATAGTCACGTTAGCTTGTATCATCGTGTTTGCAGCGGTGGCTTGGAAGTTGGCGGTTCCTGTGGGCAGGCTGTGTCGATTAAAAAAAGGACCGAGGCGAAGCTTGTTCTTTGTCCTCCCATTTCTCTACCCCATTTGTCATGTCATGATAACGTCCGGTTCGTGGTGGCAAGATTGACATGTGTTGATGCTGACCGTTGGGCAAGCTCGATCCCGGGTGACATTTGGAGCTAATGGCGAGTATTTTGTCAGCGGCGGCACCGGGGGGATTCGAGTGTGGCGAATGGAAGACGGCGAGCTCATGGCAACAATAAAAGTCGCACATGTCCAGTGTGTCGCTTTCTCAAAGGATGGCAAATGGATCGCCGCGGGGACGTACCATGGGGACCTCATGATTTGGGACGCAAAGGTATACAAACAGGCCCACACGATCTGGAAGACCAACGACGTGATCAGAGGTGTTGAATTCTCGCCAAACTCGACTCGACTCGTCGTATTCGGTGACCGCACAGCAACCGTCTGGGACATTGCAACTCGCGAACGACGTGTTGGCCTGCGTCACGAGGATTATGTGTTAGCAGCGAAATATTCACCAGAGGGCGATCGAATCGCCACAGCAACTCGGAAATCCGTACGGGTCTATGACAGCAACGATGCTCGCTTACTCGTAGACATCGACGTAAATGTAGTCCCCGGGTGGTACAACACTGGTCTCTTCTGGTTCAATAACCACCTCGTCGTCACATCCGACGGTGGAATCCAGCCAATGGATGCATCAACTGGGTCACGGACCTGGGAATGGCCAGTTCCTCGGAATGTCAGCAACCCCGTGTGCTTAGCCATGCCAAAGCACGGGCAATTGATCGCATACTCTGCAAACCGTACCGTGACATTTTTGGACACGTCGACACACACCCAATTGGGTCTCGTCCATCACCCTCAAGACATATATTCAATCGCACTCTCGCCGGACGGCCGGTTTCTTGCAATTGGAGGAGAGAATGAAACCATCACCATCAAACGTCTATCTCGGATCACCGTAAGTATCATGTCTCATTGAATTATGGCATGTCTGAACAACTTTCTTGCTTCCCTCCATCTTTCAATATTGTTGTCACCACTTTATCCCCATACCAGGAACCAGAAATTCAGATCGACGACACTGCGCTTGATTGCTGGAGGCACGACCGACTTGCGGATGCAGAAGTGTCATTGACTTCAGCAACCCCGTTGTCTCACCATATACTGGCTAGTCGAGCTCTCGTCCGGGCACGCTTGGAACGATGGGACGAAGCGATTGTCGATGCCGAAGAGGTATTTACCCCTCAGCTCTCACGTATACTGACGCTGATACCATTTTACACCAAGTCCATCGCGCTTCAGCCATCCGTCGTGGGTTACATCGCAAGGAGTGTATCGCTGGTCGGTGGGAGACCCGGGGCATATCGAGCGTGCGACATCGCATTCGAACACATGCATTCAACCCACGTTAATTTCCTCCGTCTCATGAAGGTGACTATCAGTGGGACTTGGCCCGAGTCTCCCCTCAGCTGCTCATGTTTCTTAGGCCGTCATTATTTGTATGGCTGGAGAACATGACGACGCAATATCGCGCGTAGACGATCTCATCGCTACGGTGCACTTGAACTCGATATGTTATGTGGTTCAGGCACGTGAACAATGCGCGACCACACAACGAACACCACTACTGACATTTCCAGCAGTCATATATGTGTCTTCTCCTTGGAAACTCGCGCATGGAGAGTGGCGACTACAAGGGTGCAATACAGTCGTTTGAGCGCGCAAGAACCCAACTGCGACCCGACACGAGCCAAGCGCTCTCGGTGGTTTCACTAGTAAGCTTATGTTGCAAGATATGGAAATGGGTTGTCATCTTTCACAGATATCTGGATGGAAATTTGATGATCTTGAAATCTCGATTTGTCAGCGTCATTGTGAAGCACTGTATGCCGCGGGTCGCACGAACGAGGCAGGCGAGTCTCTACTGCAGATAGTGAATACTGTCGACGAAGAGGCCCATATGCGCAGACCCACCATTGCCTGGATTTCGGGTGAGATATGTTCTACCTGCTCGTCCTCCACGTATTCGAAGTGTCGCAGGTTTCTTACAACGATGTCTCTCCACTCCCGAGAACGTGCCATTGCCCCATGAAACCCTCCATCCACAACTTGTCACACCGTTCTTGGAAGAGTGGGCAAAAATAAGGTTGATGATGGGCCCGTGGACGGATGCCCTGGAAGCGGCAGTTAGTGTGAGGATTCTTTTGCTCTGGTATCCTTCGTGGACCTGATACCCCGTTGATCTGCAGTTTATGGTGCCGAGATTCACAATATATCGGGCTATCTGCGCACAACTCGACACGTTCGAGAAGACAGTGGATGCGACTGACTGTTTGCGCCGGATGATGCACGAACTGGGAGGGGAGACAAGCCTGGACGCTGAACAGGCGACATGGGTCATAGGTGAGCGATCTCGCACACCGTGTAGGTATCGTCGTCGAGACAAATCTCTGTCAGAATTCAGGCAGAGTTTATGTAAGAGACTAGAGGGTCTCGGAGATGCTGCAATGGACGCCCAACGACACGACGCGGCCATCTCCAAGTTTTCTGCGGCACTCTCCCTCATTCCGGTCTCGCTACAACTTGGTCTGCTCGTCAAGCGAAGCAAGGCGTACGTACTCAGGGGTTCGTGGGAAGATGCCTTAAATGACGCGAACAGGGTGCGTTCCTTTGTGTCGCGCCGGGTGGTTCTTGTTGATGGCGTCATCGTTAGGTGATAGAGCTCGAACCATCGTCTCCATGGGGCTACGAGAGGAAGCACGCAACTTTACACGAGGCAGGACGTTATGACGATGCCGCCGATGCATTTGAGACAATGCTTTTGAAGATATCACAGTTGCCTGGTCCAGTAATTCGTGAGTACATCGAAACTGTACTGATGATTTCTATTGATCTTGTGTCACAGAACGTCAGTATGTAACGCCAGCACAGACGAAGGCAGCGATCCGCAAGGCTGTTCGACTTGTGATCCGCGACTCACCACGTTTCCTCATTAACACCAACTCTGGTCACCTTCTCGACAAATCCAAGCAAGCATCGTTGTTTGAATCACTCCCAGTTTTTAGCGAGTTGATCTCCTCTATGACGACACACATCGACGTTGACCACATTCAACGAGAGGTTGAGCAATACTACCGCTACGCCACATTTTCGCACACTTGGGAGGACAACGAACCATTATTCGAAAATGTCGTACACATTGTTGTGTACGATCTCGAGGGGTCCCCCACACACGATAAGCTGCAATTTTTTTGCAAGATTGCGCGGGAAGCCGGGTTACATTGGGCATGGAGCGACACCTGTTGCATCAACAAAGAAGATCATAACGTACTCCAAGAGGCGCTGGTTGCGATGTTCAAGTGGTACGAGGGTTCTGCTGTAACCATTGTCTTCCTCCGTGGCGTCCGCTCCCCATCGCGGCGCGGTGATCTCACGCAAAGTATTTGGAACACTCGAGGGTGGACATTCCAGGAATATCATGCCTCCAAGGTCGTCCGATTCTACACGGAGGACTGGAAGCCGTACCTGGACCTTGATATTCACAACCACAAGGAGTCCCCCGAGATCATCGCAGAGATGCAGGAGGCAACTGGCGTATCTGCACGAGCCTTGATGAACCTCCGACCGGGCTTGGATGACATCCGGGAGAAGCTGTGTCTGGCTTCGCGACGAGAGACGACCGAGGTTGAGGATGCAGCATACTCGTTACTTGGGATCTTTTCTGTCCCCATGCCAATTGTATATGGTGAAGGAGACCATGCGCTTGGGCGACTCTTGGCACAGCTGCTCACGAGCTCAGGAGACACGAGCATCCTTGCCTGGACCGGAGAATCTGGCACCTTCAACAGCTGCCTCCCGGCCAATATCAGGGTGTTCGATGAGTTGCCAACCTCGCATTTTGTGCCGACCATCACAGGCGTCGAATTGCAGACCATGTCATTCGTAAAGCGCATATTTTCCACCGACTCCACTTTGGTAATGAGGCTGTATGACCGACTTTTTGCGCTTCCTATACCGTCGTTTGCCGACCGGCGGATGACACTTCCGTGCCTCACTTTCAAACTCGGGCCAGCACTGGTAATTCCAAGCGCATCGAAATCTGTGTTTCATGCAAAGACGGTGCTTCTCGGAACTGTGGAGATTGATACCACAGAAGATCTCTCGCGCTTAGATTCTCTGATTCTTGTCCACCCCTGGATTGACTTTCTCCTCGACCGACAGCCTGTTGGAAGGGCATCAGGGGCAATGCCTGAGAACGCAGTCAACCGCTTTTCTTCGATAGGAATACCGTCGGCAGTGCTACAAGCAGGAGCGGCGCGCCGCTTTTCTCACGTTCGGCGGCCATTTAGTGGACAACCCGGCATCCGAGATGTTCCATCTCTCCGACCTCCTTCGTCTGTATCGCAAGCAGACATGCAGCTACGAGCTCGCCAAGTCCTGGCTCGGTTGAGACAACCGTTTGGTGCACTGCTGCTCACTCCGGAACCTGGTCAGGTGGCCGCATGGAAGAGGGTCGCTGCTGACAGTCGGATCACTGTTCAGGTAGAGGAGATCACGCCAAAAATATTGAACAAGCTGGTGGACAGTGTATGCACCATTGACGTACGCTAATCGCTCTCATCGCCACGGTACATTCGAAACCCACATCCGACACACTTCCTTGTATGGCTTTCAGACAGACTCTCTAGTCAATGCTTTTGACGAATGTTCGCAAGCTACTCCCATTCGTCGTACCAGCTTCTCGAATTCTACACGCTCGTTGTTGTATTTTGGCGGTTGATATCGTTCTAAATATGTATCCTAGAGACGTCCGATTTGGATGGAGCTCCGCACGTGAGTGTCTTTCACTATTATTACCCTTGGATTGTACCTGCCGGACCTCATCATCACTGTCGTGTTGCAGTTACATCTCACCGGCGCGTTGAGCCTCGATTTGGTGCATTGTTATTCACTCTGCCAGTGACATCGACGCGACGACACGCGTGGCGTATAGGCGGGTCGCGGCTGATAGCATCATTACTGTGCAAATGCAAGAGGACGTCCCCTTGGCTGATCTTCTTCGCAATGTATGTATATACGCGGCATACTGGACGTTTCGTAGTTCGCCTGGCACCTCCGATATGATACCGGACAACTATCTACATCCACTTTTTGCTTTCACGAGCCCTTGGTGTCATGACGATCTAGTACATGTTTTATATGTTTCGCCTTTTCAACACCCATGGTACGAAAATTCGGATCATATATGCCAGTCTGATAATTATAAAAAAGCGCTGGGGGCTGCAATGGATGTCTTATACCCAACCCAGACGATGACCAGACGCCTGAATAAATTAAATCGGCGGCCGGTGGCAAACCGGCAGCTGGCAGCAGTGTGGCCACCAGCGGAAACACCCGGACTATTCAAGGAAGTACCCCAACTTACTAGTACTAGTGTGGGATTCTGTCGCAATTGTCCAAGGTTTTCGCCGCCGCAGGCGGCATTTCCGAATGAATGAATCATCCAAACCTATTTATAGTCACGCTGGGTGTTTGGACTCCGCTTGGACTAAACCTTGCAAGTAGTCGAACCGTGACATCGGGCAATCATGGCAAGTGTACACAGCCCCAGTGGGCCATGACCACAGCAGGCCTAGACCGGCACTCAGGGGACTCAACTAATTTCCTATCTTCTTCGAAACCGCAGTTTTTGTGTACCGCTATGAGTCAGATGTGCAGATAAGACTTTGTCTCGAATCAGATAGGTATGTCAATTGTGGGGCGACGAGTCGTACAGTTGGAACACGGCCTGGTTGATGGTACATCATGTTTCTGGCGTAGGGCGGTGGCCCGGCGGAGAGACGGTTCCTATGGGGAGCATGCACAGGCTGTGTCAATGATAGGGAATTAAACGGACGGAGGCGAAACGTGTTCTTTATCTCCTTCCTTTCTCTGCTCCACATCATCGATGATGTCCGGTTCGTGGTGAAAAGATTGACCTGTGTTGATGGGCTGACCGTTGGACAAGTTCAATCCCCAGTGACATTTGCAGCGAATGGCGAGCATTTCGTCAGCGGCGGCACTAACGGTGTTCGAGTGTGGCGAATGGAAGATGGCAAGTTGATGGCAACAATCAGAGCGGAGCATGTCCAGTGTGTCGCTTTCTCGGAGGATGGTAAATGGATCGCTGCGGGGACGTACAACGGGGACCTCATGGTTCTGGACGCAAAGATACACAGACACGAGTGCACGACCTGGCAGACCAACGACGTGATCAGAGGTGTCGACATCTCGCCCGACTCGACCCGACTCGTCGTATTCGGGGACCACACAGCAACCGTCTGGGACATTGCAACTCGCGGACGTCGTGTTGGCCCCCTGCGTCACGACGATTATGTGTTGGCAGCGAAATATTCCCCGGCAGGCGATCGAATCGCCACTGCCACTCGGAAATCGGTCCGGATCTACGACAGCACCGATGGTCGCCTGCTCGTGGACATCGACGTGAATGTAGACCCGGGGTACAACACTGGTCTCCTCTGGTTCAACAACCACCTCGTCGTCATATCTGACAATCAAGTCAAGCAAATAGATGCGTCAACTGGGTCACAGATCTGGGAATGGGCGGTTCCCAATACCAGCAACCCCATGTGTATTGTCGCCATACCGAAGCACGGGCAATTGATCGCATACTCTGCAAATCGTACCGACCGTACTGTGACGTTCTGGGACACATTGACGCGCACACAATTTGGTCTCGTCAATCACCCTCAAGACATATATTCAATCGCACTCTCGCCTGATGGCCGGTTTCTTGCAATTGGGGGAGAGAATGAGGCTATCACCATCAAACGTCTTTCTCGCATCAGCGTGAGTGTTTTCTTCTCACGTTGTGTTATGGCATGTCTGAACAACTTTCGTGCTCCGATCCATCTTTCAATGTTGTTGTCTCCTCTATACCCCATACCAGGAACCAGACATTCAGGTTGACGACGCTGCGCTCAATTGTTGGAGGGACGATCAGCTTGCTACTGTGGAAGTGTTACTGACTACAGCAACCCCGTTATCTCACGATGCATTCGCTAGTCTAGCTCTCGTCCGGGCACGCTTGGGACAATGGGACAAAGCGATTGTCGATGCCGATGTGGTACTTGCCCCTCAGCTCCCCCGTATACTGATGTTGATGCTAATTTATACCAAGTCCATCGCAATTCAGCCATCCGTCATGGGTTACGCCGCAAAGAGTGTATTACTGGTCAGCAAGGGGAAAAAACATGAGGCATATCGAGCGTGCGACATTGCGTTCGAACACTTGCATTCAAGCCACGTCAGTTTTCTCCTTCTCATCAAAGTGAGTATCACTAGGACTTGGTCCCCATCAGCTGCTCATGTTGATTAGGCTGTCGTTGTATGCATGGCCGGAGAGCACGACGATGCAATATCGCGCGTAGACGATCTCATCGCTTCGCTACATTTGAACTCGATTTGTTATGTGGTTCAGGCACGTGAACAACGCGCGACCATAAAGCGAATATCGTTGCTGATATTTCCAGCAGGCGTATATGTATCTTTGCCTTGGAAATGCGCGCATGGAGAGTGGTGACTACGAGGGCGCAGTACAATCGTTCGAACGTGCACGAACCCAACTGCGACCTGACACGAGCCACGCACTCTTGTTAATCTCACTCGTAAGCTTCCTAACGGTGATAGCGCAACGTACCGAAATGGATCTTCTCATTTGGCAGATATCTGGATGGAAATTTGATGATCTTGATATCACGATTCGTCAGCGCCTTTGTGAAGCATTGTATGCCGCGGGTCGCACGAACGAGGCAGGCGAGTCTCTACTGCAGATAGTGAATACTGTCGACGAAGAGGTCTATATGCGCAGACCCACCATTGCCTGGATTTCGGGTGAGATATGTTCTACCTGCTCGTCCTCCACGTATTCGAAGTGTCGCAGGTTTCTTACAACGATGTCTCTCCACTCCCGACAACGTGCCGTTGCCCCATGAGACCCTCCATCCACAACTTGTCATGCCGTTCTTGGAAGAGTGGGCAAAAATAAGATTGATGATGGGCCCGTGGACGGATGCCCTGGAAGCGGCAGTTGATGTGAGGATTCTTTTGCTCTGGTATCCTTCATGAACCTGATACCCCGTTGATCTGCAGTTTATGGTACCGAGATTCACAATTTATCGGGCTATCTGCGCACAACTCGACACGCTCGAGAAGACGGTGGATGCGACTGACTGTTTGTGCCGGATGATGCACGAACTGGGAGGGGAGACAAGCCTAGACGCTGAACAGGCGACATGGGTTGCAGGTGAGCGATCTCGCACACCGTGTAGGTATCGTCGTCGAGACAAATCTGTGTCAGAATTCAGGCAGAGTTTATGTCAGAGACTAGAGGGTCTCGGAGATGCCGCAATGAACACCCAACAACACGACGCGGCCATCTTCGAGTATTCCGCAGCACTCTCCATCGATCCGACCCCGCGACAAGGTCTACTTATCAAGCGAAGCAAGGCGTACGTACTCAAAGGTCTGTGGGGGAATGCCTTAAATGACGCGAACATGGTGTGTTCCTTCATGTCGCGCAGGGCAGCTCTTGTTAATGGCATCATCCCTAGTTGATAGCGCTAGATCCCTCGTCTCCATGGGGTTATGAGAGGAAGCGCGCAGCTTTACACGGGGCAGGACGTTATGATGATGCCATACGCACATTCGAGACGATGCTCTCGAAGATATTAGAGTCGCCTGATCCAGAGATTCGTGGTCAGTGCATCGACATTGTACCCAGGATTTTCTATTCATTTCGCGTCACAGAGCGCCAGGAATATGTAACGCCAGCACAGACGAGGGCGGCGATCCGCAGGGCTGTGCAGGTTGTCATCCGCGACTCTCCGCGTGTCCTCATCAACACCAACTCTGGTCGTCTTCTCGACAAATCCGAGCAAGCATCATTGTTCGAATCACTCCCAGTCTTCAAGAAGTTGATCTCCTCTATGACTACGCGCATCGACTATGCCCGTATTCAACGAGAAGTCGAGCAATACTACCGCTACGCCACATTTTCGCATACTTGGGAAGGAAACGAACCTTTGTTCGAAAAAGTCGTACGCATTGTTGTGTATGATCTCGAGGAGTCTTTCACACATGACAAACTGCAAATGTTCTGCAAGATCGCTCGGGAAGCCGGGCTGCATTGGGCCTGGAGCGATACGTGTTGCGTAAACAAAGAAGATCATATCGTACTCCAAGAGGCGCTGGTTGCGATGTTCAAGTGGTACGAGGGTTCTGCTGTGACCATTGTCTTCCTCCGTGGTGTCCGCTCCCCATCGCGGCGCGGTGATCTCATGAAGAGTATTTGGAACACTCGAGGGTGGACACTCCAGGAATATCATGCTTCCAAGGTCGTCCGATTCTACACAGAAGACTGGAAGCCGTACCTGGACCTTGATATTCCCAACCATAAGGAGTCACGTGAGGTCATCGCGGAGATGGAGGCGGCAACTGGTGTATCTGCACGAGCCTTGATGAACATCCGACCGGGCTTGGATGACATCCGGGAGAAGTTACGTCTAGCTTCGCTACGAAAGACGACCCTCGTCGAGGATGCAGCATACTCCTTACTTGGGATCTTTTCTGTCCCTTTGCCAATTGTGTATGGTGAAGGGGACTATGCGCTTGGGCGACTCTTATCACAGATACTCACGAACTCAGGAGACACAAGCATCCTTGCATGGACTGGAAATTCCGGCACCTTTAACAGTTGCCTCCCTGCCCGTATTACTGTTTTCAACCAGATGCCGACATCTCACATTCCGCGGGTCATCGAAGGTGCTGAAATGGAGAAGACCACTTCCAGATTACGGGCCTCGCTCAACCCCACAGTGGTCATGAGGCTGTACGACCAGCTCAATGCCCTTCCCGTCCCATCGTTCACCAACCGACGGATGAGGCTCCCGTGCCTCAGTTTCAAACTAGGGCCGGTGTCGGCAACTGGGAGCGCGTCAGGACATGTGTTTTCTTTTCGTGCGCAGACAGCTGCGCTTGGGATTGTGGAAATCAAGACCGAGAGAAATCTCTCTCGATTAGATTCTCTATACCTCTGTCACCCCTGGATTGACTTTCTCCTCGACCGACAGCCTGTCGGAAGGGTAGCAGAAGCAATACTC
>JBBPRB010000344.1:0-17881 GCA_038092815.1 Hortiboletus rubellus
GGCCGTGTCTGCGTCGCTTGTAGAGGCCTTGGCGTCGTCGACGACACCGAGGGTGCGTGCGATCACGTACGAGGTCACGTCCTGAGTTTGATCGAAGGGTGGTGGCGTTGTTGGGTTGATGTGATGATGGACATGCGCGTGCGTGCGTCAAGTAACCGGGGGAAGCGGAAAAGGGGGCATCAGTGAACAGAAGTAGACAAGGATAGGAGCAGGGAAATCAATTTGAAAATTATGAAGGGAAGGAGGCGCGAACACGACAACGCTACGATACAATACGACATGGCGGACGGAGACAAGCGAATGAAAAACGTTCCCGGTGGAGATATGGAGGTCAAGACACAGCTGCAAGGTTGGAAAGACGGAATTGCGGAACGCCCCGCCGTAATGGCCTAAAAATTCGAAATAAAGTATAAAATAAGGTTAAATAAAGTAAGGATGGCGAGCCGCATCATTTCGAGGTTTAAACGAGGGCCCCAAAAAATAAATATTCATCGCATCTATTACGAAAGAAAGATGGAATGGGGCGATGGAGAGCGGGGAGGACGTACAAGAAGTGTCAAGAGGACCACGGGGAAGACGAGCACGACTGCCAAGATCCGGAAGGTCGACACCACGCGACCGACCCATGAATTTGGCTGATAATGCCACAGATAGGTCACGTACACATCCCAAAGCCGAGTTGGGAGTGTCGAGGCAATGTGGCGATCTACCAACAAGGCGGAGGACGATGGTGATTCAGAAGACAAGGCGACCAAAGACGGGGAGGGTGACGGCGCCCACACGTTCGTCATGGCGCAAACTGATGGTGGCTGATCCAGATACGGTGACGGGGAATTGGTAGATCAGACGCCGTCCGACTCTCGCCTCGAGGTTAGACTATTGTCAACGATGCGGCTGGTTACGATAGGGCGCAGTGGAGAAAGGCCGGGCACGGAACAGGTCAGAAGCCACGACACAAGAGCGTAACCAGCAGCGACGCCGTAAGCTCTTCGAACCAAGGGTGAGCGGGTGAACCGTGACTTCGGGAGGCTATTTTTGGATGTTTGCGCCTACCACGCAGTTAGTTGTGAGAGAAGAATATTAGAATGTCAAAATGGAGGCCCACGTCTGAAGCTGATACGAGTGCGCGTGGCAAGCAGTGATGATTCTGATGAGACCAGTTGCGGCGACGGGCTGATACGGCACTTTTCAATAATGACCACGTGACACCACGAAGTATAATTGGACATGCAAAGTTAACTCAATTCGCGACGGCGACGCCACAATTCTCTATGAATGCATTTGAATTTGAACCCGATAGCGTGAAATAGTACAGAAATGACGAGGCTACACAGTATCTTCCGAGGGAGGCCGGGTTAGAGGAAGTCCATTGGTGTACAAATAACTACGAGATATCCTATGCTGAACAGCAACGACGAAGGAAGCAAGAAATTTACGACAGTGAGGACATAGTATCCAGACAAGCAGACCGTGCTGCCGATAGCGTTAGGGAGGAAACGGAGACATGCTGACAGGATAACAGGCTAGGGGAACATGATGCTGGAGGGGAATACGACGCCGTCTGGGCGGATCATGATGATCGGTCGACGTTTATTGACCTGGTTGTCGGGGGGCAAACACCCAAGGACCTCAGTACACCTCACCTCTACAAAGGGAGAGGGCTCGGACCCAAAGAAGATATGAATGGGCTCCGTCTTGTTGAAATTTTCGCCGTAAACAGTGAGCATCTTACTGATGTGAGGGTTAGGCTTCGCCAGGACACCGCGCGACTGCGCGCAGTTCGTTTTGGGAGCTTCCGCAGCGCGGTCAGGAGGGAGGTATTTTACGACTGCGGGGAGTGGCGTGACTGGCTTCGAAGGAATGGGGAATGAGCCAGTTTGCGGTGCGTTCTGATTATCGAACAAGACAGGCGGGACGTAAAAGTTGTACCGCACTTGGTCTGAAAACATTGTCAGAATGGAGAAAAGCTGGAATATGACAATTGGGGTATTACCTGTACCGACTATCGTCCAGACACTTGTTTCACCAATATCAACCTGCCACAGCGCCCCGGATGATGCACCGGAATCACTCGAGGAGCCCCGGCGACCAGAGGAGGCGGAGCCCGCTGATGTCGGACGTCTCCGTCCCTTAGGATTCTTGGTAATGCCACCGGCACTCGACGTAGAACGTTTACCCTTTTTAACACGGCCACCATCATTGGAGAAATCATTTGACGAGGATGGCGAAGCAGGCTCGCTGTTAGCCGTACCATTAGCCTGACCGAAGTAGTCAGGGCCATTCGACATGGATGCCGGCGTCGAGAGTACGGGAGACCCCGAAAGAATCGGCGACGTTGACCCAAGGCTTTGGGGAACATTCCATTGCCGACCATCGATTGGTCGATAGGTGTTCACTTTCTCACCCATGCAGGACAAGAAAGCGCCTGTCTGGCCCGGGGTGCCAGGCTCTGGCATACCCTTGGTGGAGTCGAATACCTCAAAGGCAATCTTGTGCAGCTGTGATACAGGGTCACCACAAACTTCGCCGGAGGCACAGTAGTGGTCTGCCACGCCCTTGGCGCCTTCCTGGAGGCCCCCACCAACGACAATCGTTTGGTGGTCCACTTTGCGGATAATGAGGACGGGGGAAACGACACCAGAGACAAGACACTGCAGTACAACCGTCTGGTTGTAGTAGATCGGGATCTGCGAGCCGTTGTTCGTGAAAGGGATTGCATTCGGGGGAGGAGAAGGGTAATCGGGCTGCGGTGGCGGTGGCGGTGGGGCATCAATGCCACCAGAAGGCTTGTTCACGTCAACGATGTACATAACGAATGGATCCCAACTTGCGGTGCGAGCAATGAAAGATGGCGTACTGGACCTCACACGACTGTCAATGCCCATAAGCGGTGCACCGTCAGATCCCTTGAATGACGATCCGGAGCCGGAAACGCAAAGGTATTTCGTAGAAACTGTCTGGGAGCGCAGTCGGTGGAACAGTGAAATCGTCGACCCATGATTGATGCACACTGCCAACAACCAATTCAATTGAATTAGATGGGACGAAAGATTTCACGTACGCTCGAGGTTCTTAGCGCTTTGCCTCTTTTTGCTTGGCTTGCTGATGACTTTGATGGGCCGGGAAGGGAAGTTCCCGATGACACGCTCGGGCTCCTCGTCAGACGAAGGTGCTGTAATCTTGACGAGAGCTTCAACTTTTTTTTTCTTCTCATCGACGTCTGAAATGAAAAGCTGCTTGCCGACGCAACGACCAATGTAGGTTGTACCTGTAGGGGCATCATTTGCGTCGAAAATCTTGCCAGAGGCAGAAGTCCACTCGATTGTGCCTTCCTGCGGTACGGGCTCGCCGGAGATGCAAATGGTGACACGTGGCGGACAAAGCTTTGGTTCCTCCCCGCGGCGGACAACGTCTGTCCACCAAGAGTTACCAATCATTATCGCGGTGGGTGGGGGACAAAGAAAGCGTTTCTCAGTCCCGTAAGATTTTTGAGCCACTTTAGAGGACATCACAATGACAGTCCTCTCGCCAAAGGCAAGGCGGTTTGGAGTACGCACATACTGGTCCAAGTAAGGACTATCGAGGATAACCTAAGTAAGGAAATTTCAAATTAATTGAGAACGGAACTCACCGGATAAATGTTTGTAAGTCATTCGACGAGCCCATGCCTGGTCCGTGGCGCAAGCCAGGGAAGCCAGTAGCAATGGTAGGCATCAAGGTCAGGTCCGTGTGGGGGTTGGAACCCAGATATTGGATATCTTCATACGCTGGGATGCCAGAGTCAGGACGGAAGCTATGGGTGGCTTGAGGGGCGACGCTTGTCCGAAACATGTCAGGGCTATGGCCCATGTGGGACGGGACGGAGCTAGAAGGAAGGGAGCTATGCGGGAAATGGGGGTCATGCTGGAAGCGACCCATACGATCCTGGAATGGCTGGAGGGCAGAAGGCGGGTAACCAGCACCGTTGCTCATACCATAGTCATCGGCGAATTCTGAATGATAGCCAGGTCCCGTAACGTTGGAGATCCGGCGCTCAGGGAGGTCAGGGTAATGACCGTCGGAAAAGCCCTTTTGGTGGCCGTTGAGAGGGAACGCAGGAGAGTGGTGTATGCTAGTCATGGGGTCGCTCGGGGTGAGTGGAGAGACCTTGCCAGAACTGCCACTGTAGGAGGAGGGGACGTTGGTCATCATGTCGTATGAGCTGCCGTTAGAGTGGGCAAACGCGGGAACGGAATCAGAGAAGGAGGTACGGGGGAAAGGGGGATCCTGGGGTATACTGTAGGATGGTCCAAGAGAGGAGGAGGAAGACGAGTTGGCGCGATAGCGCGCAGAGGAGAACGAGCTTGGGTTGTTGTTGAACAAGTCGTAGGGGGGATGGTCAGGCACGTCCATGGATTCTGTGTGATCGAAGTTTTGAGGGGGGATCGACTGGGCGAGATGGTGGTGAGAAGGCGAAGCGGTGTCCACGGACTGGAGAGAAGAGAAGGTCTGATCGAGATCCGCGGGGTAGAGACCGTGCGTGGGCTGGTGTGCGGTGGCCGGGCCAAAGTCCATTGTATGAAAGGAAGGGAGGGGAGGAGGGGAGGAGGAGGAGGAGATGATGGTAGCGGACAAAGACGAGACTTGAAGTTGTTTGCGCGGATGGGCGATGAAGAGCAAATGGGTGATCGGGGTCGGGCGTTGCCGCTGTCACATCAGGGAACAACCATATTGAGCGATCAGGTCGACCGCAGGAAATGAACGGGTCCGTACCTACCAGTTCAGTGAAATATTGACAGCTCCTGGCACTTGCTCCTCCTTCAGTCAGCAATGCTGTAACACCTAACTCAAAATTACGATCAGCACGCGGCCGGTTCAGCCATGAGCCACTGACCCGTATTCCGAGACAGCGACCAGAATTGGCACGGGGCCTCTATGAATTTGCACCAAAAATGGCCGTCCTCCTGTTTTTGACTGTCGTGTTGCCGTACGTTGTGACACTTGTTGATACGTGGGCGCAACCCGTGACCACCAAGGCGGACGTACGCTGATCTCCTGTGCCACAGACAGAGGAGATTAATCCAGGTATGCGGGGAAATGGGAACGCACCACACCGCTCCACGACCCTCTGCTTTTATAGCTGTGGATTTGCGCAGAACTCTATTTCCGTCTGGGCAACCGTAGACCCAGATCACCAACACCGCGGGAGGCGTTGATTTCATGAAAATAAAGTCCCATTTCCTTGCAAATTCGGCCCTACTCGTGTCTCGGCAAGCCTACAAAGATCTACCACGAGCCCACGTTTGCGATCTCTTCCTTACCTTTCTCGTCATGGTTTGTTTTCCTTGGCCTACTAATCACCAGGCGAACCACTCCGTATTCTGATTCTCATCTTCCGATTGGCCCTTGTCACCCCACCTTGGCATTTACTCTGCGCAGTCGCACACTCGGCAGGCTTAATTGTATTTTTTTCAGCACATCTCCTCTCTTGGATCTAGACTATTTTCGACATACTCGGGGTTTTCCGTCAATGAGGTACATCGTCCTGTTCGATCACGGGAGGGTCCTAGTTATTCTGGTTACCGTTTGATAGGCGCCTTGCCCTCTTCCTCCCGGTCCGTCTTTTGGACATTAATTTCAGCGGAACTTGCGTTGCTCTCTTCCCTGCTTTTTGTGGCCAGTCTCGCCCAAGCCCAGCCTACCTGGTAGCAATGTATAACCTTTCCCCTCTCCCGGTCCGCGGATCACAACGCTATCGACGATCCTTCCCTCATCTCCGGATACGCGACCCTTGAGATGTGGTACTAGTACCTCGTGCCATGCATGTGCTAACCCCCCACTGTCAACCGTTAAGGGATAATCTTACTTTAATTCTGACCAGACACTCGGTTACACCCGATCACAACCTCCTGACGGCATCTGTTCTTATGCCATATGGCTCTTCTCTCCGCCACCGGGTCCTGTCCCGCTTGTTGCGATCGGGCGGACTTTGACCAAGAAATTTATGGAATCACTTGAAGGCCCTGCCGGATCTACGCCCCGTCACCGATATTTCATGCTATCGGTTGCAAAGAGTAATCGGATGATAATTGTCTACGGCTGCCAAGAGCAAACAATGTGGAGTCGACACTGTGAGGAACTGCTATCTTTTTCTCTGGAAGCAGTTCGAGTTGAACCGCCAGATGATGTGCGATGCGTGTGCTTTCGCACCCCAGTGTTTGTCTTGTTTATTGAATTTTTTTCATAAAACTCCCGGCATTCTTTGTCTTCTTCCTGATGCCCTGACACATGCACAGGATCCTTGTGCGCCGTTACCACGAGTTTATCTTAGATGAACAAAGCAGTGAGAAAGCAACGTTATGTATTGGTATGCTCTGCTTATATGTCGATCGACTGCGATTTAATCTCGGAAAGTTTCCTGTGATGGACAACCCTCGAACTGTTTGATGGTTTGCTTCCGTGGAAGTCGTTACGCCTCGCGTCTCGTACGTACTTGATTCCCCCGGCCTGAGGGACGTAAGGTTGGCCCCAATGCCATGGAGGTAAAGTTGGGGTTACGATCTAAAGAATAAGCTAAAGATGATTATTATGGCCATTCCCCCCCGAGGATTTCACCTCGATGAGATGCCGTTTTTCGCTACCGCATTCTTTACGTTTCTAGTGAAATAATTCACTACGGACGCTAAGCCCACTGGCAGTCTGATGCGCACTGCCTCCTCTTCACTGGGAGCGTAACGAAAAATTGCATTACGGCGCCCATGAACCCCGACCAGGAACGCCCAAAAGATCGCCTCGGAGCCCGCGCAGAGACGTCAGGGATCGTGAGCGGAATACGGGCCTAGCATTTGTGTACGATGACGACAAGGATGAGATGATTTCATGACAGCTCCGAGTGGGGCAAGTCGATTGGCATGGGCGTGGTGCCTGCGTGAAGCACGTTGAAAGTCAGCATAAATGGACAACGGCATGCAGGCGCCAGAGGACACCCAATCAAGCCGTAGGGGTCCGCGTTTGGACAAGACTGATGAAGTGGCTAGTGATAGATTGATCAGACAAGATCCGAGAGTGAGGTGAAGCTGATCTTGATCAAAGAACGTCGTCGCCGGGAGATGGGATATGCGCCGGACTGGTGAGGCCAGCGAGAAGCAGCATTCTCCAACTGTTGAAATAAGCGGCGCCGTGTCGCCAAGTCTGGCACTGCACAACCCCAAAGCGCTGATGCGAGGGACCGCAAGACGGACCGGTCGACGACATGTGGGAATGGTACGTGGGCAGCGTAGTGATGCTGTGCTCTCGATGAATAGGCTGATGGAGCAGAAGACTGGGCGTGAGAAGACCAAAGACCTTGAAGCGGCAGAAGGCTTGAGGACAAGGCCATCGCCAGAGAGCTGGAGGCCACAAAGCTGATAATTCATCGATACGTACGTGATGAGTTGATTGCGGTGCCACCTACGCCAGCGGTGTCAAATTAGACCTGGAACCTGAAGGATCAACATGGCCAATAGCAAAAATGGGTGAGACAATAGAGGTGGGGTGTTCGATGGATGAGATATGGCCGTTGCGGCGGTAGTTCGGACTGTGGCTCGCCGTGCGGGTGACCAAAAGCGGGAGTGTCAATCGTCGCGCAGCCGTGGCGGTCGTCAGCGCAGCCAGGGCCCCGCACGGCTCAGCGACCACCAACTCATCGTCAAGTTCGTGGGCAGCGGTGGACTGACTCTTTTCTTGTCGTGTACATTCTATTTCTATCTCGTTGGCCAGCCGCCCACTCTGCAGCGCCCCTGCAGACTGCTTGTCAGGTTCGAACTGGATTCAGAACACCATGTCAGCAGCTGCGTATCGTCTGGAAACCCCCCGCCCTCGCCCTCCACCACCCCCGTTGCGCCATCCTTCCCCCAGGACCTCCGTTCACATCAACACCCAAAGTAACCAGACACTCCTTTATGACCTTCCTTCCTCACCTCCCATCACCTCACCGCCAGGCAGCCCAATTCTCTCCAAACACGGTCCGGTATCCCCATCGTCTCCATCCTTCCCTGGCAGCAGACCCAGGGGCCGCAGGGGTGCTCGCACTGGCCCCACACCACCGGTCCGCAATCGCTCCTCGACACCGCTTGGCGTATCCCAGGGCGACCTCGAAAAGTTCACCGACTATTGTCGCTCATGGTACTCTACACATTTCGCCGTTCGTTTCCTGGTGGCATATGTTCATGACGGTTCGATAGGTACTTTGACCAGGACGAGGCCGCTGGTCGCGTCATGACACAAATATTGGCCAACGTAGCACCATCTCAACGTGCGCTCTACTCGCGCCTCCAAGCGTCCGTTCGCTCTGCTTACCACGCGAGCGTTAACGCACGGCGACATGCGGAGTTCCAGGCACATCTCTGCGCTACGCAGCCAGGTGGTTCTTTGATGCCTCATTCCCGAGCAGATCCAAGCGGTCCAATGGCGAGAAAGGAGCGCTTCGAGCGGCTGGATGCGTTCGTAAGGACTTGGTGCACGATGGGCATGCCAGGAACAAAGCCGTTCTTTGGGGCTTTGTGGGCAGTCATGCGGTTACAAGTGCTCCCAGAACAACTTGGGGGTGCGGGGGGCAACAAAATTGAATGGGAATTCGACGATGCCGTGTTCAAGGAGGCAGCGTATGTCCCCTGCGTTCTATCTGCCTTTGCATCTCTGGCCTAATATCTCTCCCACTATCTCTCACGCAGTGGAAAAGACTTCATGCTCGAAGCTATCGACGTCCTTAAAGGGGTAGGTTCCAAGCTTTCCATTTATGTATACTTTAATATCTATCGCTTTTTAGGTTCTGGCCTTTGAGGAGGTCCCTTCCTCGAGTGCAAAGTGTAGCAGCTATGGTTCCCATCCGCTATCGTCTTCACGTCTGAACAATAAACCAAATTCGTTGTCTACCCCCGGTGCCCCCCGTCCACCAAAGCTGTCGCCCATTTCCGTGGATACTCATGGTAAACGTACACGAGCAGCCAGCGATCCATTCTTGGATATGCCCGGCCTCTCACATTCACTCCCATCCGCGTCTTCTCATTCCTCTGGTGCTACGATACCTCCCCCACCTTCCGCTTCGGAAGAGGGTACCCCTCCCGTTTCCTTGCACGATCCTGAAGCGGAAGAAGAGCTGCAGTTGGCTCCCCTCCGCTCCGAGGTTCTAGCTGAGGATGCGCATGACGAGCATTTGCGCATTTGGACAACGCCAGATCTACCGAACCACGAATATCTGTCGTTGCTGGCGATTTTCCCTTCGTTCGTTACCCGAGGATCGCCACCCCGCTTCCCTGTCCCACCGCATCCTCGAGTGACCGATATCGAGGAGGGCGAGGAAGAGAGAGGAGAAGGAAAGGAAATTCGCTATGGTACGGGTTCGATGTGGGTAAGCGCCAAGCAACGGAGCAATGGGTACAAGGGTGGATGGTGGACGCGGCTCGTCCTATGGTGGCGGAGACTATTTTGTTAGGATACCCTTCTCCTCTCCCGCTTTGCGGGAAGGGGCACACTCAACATCGGACAGGCATACTGAACATATGTAACGCTCTTTTGTCCATCACATGCCCTTTGCACTGGCACCTTCATTCAGATACCTTTTGTTGTTTGATTTGGACATGGCATACAGCAGAGGGGGTTACTTCATTCTGCCTGGACGTCTCACTTCAACTTTTTTTTCTTGTGCCCTTGCACTGGTGATCTGTATGGTGGGGAATGGCGGTCGTACAGCGGAGACGGTGTTGATGGTACCGATCGGAGCCGTTTCATATGAAGTGACGGCAACTGGGACTGTTGGCCCCGAATCGTTGCGCATCCGAGCGGGTAACACAAGACTGCAACAAATCCAGCCACCGGTCATGCAATCGCAACGCAGTCACTTGCGATGTGCTAGGTGATAGCAAACGTTGATCGGTACGGATGGCAGAGGCACCTCAAAACTAGATACTTCTAGGGGATAGATAACCATGTTCCCTTTCACTCGCAATGCCCGCTGCTCGGTTTAGGCTTCTGACAGCAGCAAAGGTCCGGCGCACCGCCGTGTGACCCCGGAGATATGGAATGGAGATGAACTGAAGAAGGAGCGCCGTAGACGACGGCAGTCAAGCTACCTCCGCGTTTGATCCCGTGTCACTTGCCAACGCGTTTCCACTCGAGTACACGTGGTGGGGATGAGGTGGGTCCAAAACACGTTTCGACGCCTTATTGGGTATTTACGTCTGATGTGGATTTGTGGCAGTCCCCAACACGGAAGGAACGTCGGGATGGGGGTCTCGCTCAGGCTGCCTCCCTGCCTCCCTGTCTTCGTTTCTCGCGCAGGCCCTTTGCTATCTGCTTCTCGTTCCTCCCGGACCGGTGGTCCGGGGTAAATTTCTGGAACCCGGCGTCCATGTGTGGGCTCGAGTCCACGATAAGTATAGATTAGACTTTCAAGGTGTGTACCCACAAATGTGACGTGTGCGTACTTCCCTTGGGAAATAACTCACCGCGCCTTGTGTGGGAGATCGAGGAATCAGCCGAGATAGAGATGTGACAACACGGTCGAACACGACCCGAGTTGGCCACTGGTCAAACTTTCTTTTTTTTTTTTGCCGCGTCCAATACATAGATTCCCGTGACGGTCGCGTTGGCGCCGCCGCGACAACATTACCCACCCAGGTCCAGGTGGGGTGGGCTTATCTCTTCCCCACTCTTCTCTTCCCTCGTTGTCTTATCGTGCGTTGGCATGTCGTGGTGTGTGGCCCGAAATCGCACTGGTACAAGCATGCAGATGGCCGGTATCCGAGATAGTCGGGTCACCATAAAGACACACGCCTGTCAGCCTGATTGGAGCTTCGATTGCACACACATGGCCGCGCACTTTCTTTTCCCGTCTCCTCTTTCTCGTCTATCACTTCATTGGCTAATTATGTTCGCTCGATCAGGGTATATCACATCGGCTCACGCGTAAAGCACTCCCGCGAACGGCGCCATCACTGGAAATAGGCAGATGAGTCGAGCGGGTGGAATACGAGCTTTGAAATAGAGTCCTCGTTCCAGCGGCGATAGAGAGTGCCAGCTCGTCAAGCTTCTACTGCGTGAGGATCCAATCGTATGTATATACTTATCGTGCCATTTATTTTAGCTCTCGAGTCCGTTTTCCCAAGGGAAGAAGCATCAGACGGAAGCCGTCAGCGCCCCGTCAGAAGACGTAGGTACGAGGAACATGTCAAATGCACGGTTTACTTTGCGACATTCTTTCATTGAACCGGATGAAATCCGATTGGCGTGTGATCTTTGTATTGTTCTAGATTTTTCTCGGGGCGCTTTGGGTGAGTGGGTCGTCGGTGCTCGGAGGCGCCATTGACGTGATGTCACGGTGTTGGGTCGATGTTCAGAATTTTCCTTCTGTCAAAATGCTGGCGGTTCGGAGAGTCCAGGCTCTGGTGATCCTCGATTTGAACCCCTCTTCTCGTAGACAGGGGGCCCAGACCATCTGGCGGCTCGGACCCTTCCAGGATCATCAAGAAGGGGAAGAAGAAGCGCACCATCTATGGATCTTCAAACGAGGGGTCGTTTCCCCTATTGACCCGATGATCTCTCCCCTCAAAAATTCCCCTTTGCTTTTTCCTATCGCGCAGTTACACTCGCAGTGCTCATTCCATGTCTTACTTCTTTCTTATCAGCTATATCGTGGGGGGCTGTCCTCGGACCTCGACCCGCACGAAATAGCTATGCGAAATCGAGTGACCAACGACGGATGTCCACGTTGCCTCACTCACTCATCACCGGGCGACCGGGCACTTTCGAGTCTCGAGTGCATGGGCCTGAGGTAGAGACGAGTTCTGTGCCGCTGAGCATTCCAAAGTAATGTCCCCCCCCCATGCCCCACCGCTCGTCTACTTTTCCTGTGTCCTTGTTTTGCCGCGCAACCCCCTTACCAGCCCGTACGGGCGCTCGAAGCTCGAAGCTCCATCGTGCGCCTACCCTGCACGATCGCGGTTTCTTCGCTCTGAGGTCCTATCCATTCGGGACGCATTATTGCCCTCGTGTCACTGATCTCAACTCCGGGCACATTGTACGCGCTCGCAAAACCTTACCACCCTGCCTCATTTCATTTTTTTTTTCGCTCCGACGTTCTCTTGGCTATCTTGGACGCGGCGTTGTGCTCCCGTCACCCCCCTTTTGTCTTCGCTGGGCGGGGAATCGATTTATCCAGGCCATGCGGCGAAGAAACCATCAATAGACGTAACGGAATGGGTCGGCCTTGCCAATGCGTTCATTTCGCCAACACTGAACCACTCCCTTCTTTTTTTTTACAAGTGGACACCCACCGTGTTGGTGACGTCCGCCGCGATCTCGTCGTTACCCCTCGTTACCTAACCCTTACTAGGCGTTACTTTTCAGCCAAGTTTCTGATCAACACTCTTGGCTCTGTCAAGAATTTTCCTTTAGACTTTTCGGTCACGGGGTTGGCACTTGGCAAATTAGGACCTAGCGCCAGGGCGCTCCCTGTCAGAACGTGACTCCAGGCTTGGCTCTCAAGTCGGCGCTCGTGACTCATTGTCCGACGTTGGTATGGATACTTCTGGGGCCGCACCTCGAAAGCATGTATGTATGTATATGGTATGTACTCATGTCTGGTTGTCGCTCGTTTCGCCGACATCCAGCACGACATCCACATCGCAAAAAAGGAAAAGGACACATGAATGAAGACGGCGTAGGGCGTAACGACATACATCAACACGTGCACTGTGTATTCCATTTCGACAACAAAGTGACAGGGGGACCAGCTGTACGGGACGGTCTAATTCCACTTGGACTCCCCTCAGATCATCATGTCATGTCGCCTTGCCTGCCATGAGTCATCACGACTCCCCAGGAGGCCTAAAATGGGGAACGTGCGGAGCGCACCAAGCAAGCGCGGACAGGTACGCTTTCAGGCGCGGATGCAATGACAAGGGCGGTACAGCGGAGCGGGACGATAGGGACATTTTTAGGTTCGAAAGCTACTCAACCGCAGTCGTTCGTTCGTTCGTTCGTTCGTTCGTTCGTTCGCCGTCCGTTGTGCCTCGTATGATTTTTGATCTTGTCCGTCGTCGTTCTATTTAGATTTCTGATGCGGGGCTTTTCTTTGGGCGTCGTTCCGCCCTTCTAGTTGGTCCGAGTTGTGCAACCCCATGATTGGCATGACTAGTCACCGCCGTGACGCGTTCTTTTTCTGTGCTTTCATAGTGGCGGCGCATCACTCTGAGCGCGAAAATGCTATATACCCCTTATATGGACATCCAAGGTGCATAATTTCCATAATATAAATAATATAAGTATAAACCATACAGGTAAGTTCAGTTGGCCATTATGTGACCAATGGCCGATAAGCATCTTGGTTTATATAGGGGATATAAGACTTTATAAGAACTTTATATGCTGTATCGGGTGGAGCCACACGTCACAATTAGTATACAGCTTTAGTACTTTGTGTGATTACGGTACCGTGACCGGAACAGTCCATTGGGGGGGGTGAAAGTCGGGTGGAATGATACCAATTGGGGTTTCGGAAATCACGCCGACCTCCCATCATCAGAGTCGTCGCATACGTGATGTCCGGGCGGTTGATGGAGGGGCTTACGGCGAGTGCTTGGAAGGGTATTCCGTCCGGAGGAGCAGCGCGGAATTCGCCCAGTAGAAATGCCATGGTGCAGAAGCTCAGCTGTGTAGATATTGTGGGCTTCATCGACATGTATGCGGCATATTACTTTTTTTTTTGGGGGGGGGGCAAAACTACGATCGTCTTGAAGGAGTTGAGCAAGTCGAGGAGAATGAACCATTGCACATTCCTAACTGTTCCGGTGAGACATTTAGATGCCGATAATAATGTCCTTCAATCTGAACGGACCCGATCGTTTTTATTTTCTCGTCAGAACTATCAAGTAGTAGCGTCAAGTTAGATTACCTCTTCCAACGTCCAACCCTGGGGGTAGTTTTCTCGTTCGAGTACCTAGTTATTCGCACCGTAATTATTGGGAAGCCGGCTCCCGATGCCCTTGGAGTGCGTGCTGTAGTTCGTCCAAGGTGTGATCGAGGACGGCCTGCGTAATATAGGTTAGAATTCGTTTCACCGTGACGATCAACAGCAGGACTCGAGCGCGCAGACGTTGACCATGACACGTTTTTTTCATTGGCCAACAATCACGTGCCCCGATCAATCTGCAATCTCTCCTAGTAACCCCTAATAAAGCCCCAACGTCGAACGTCTTGCCTCAATAGACCGCTCTGCGTCACCAGACTACTTTGGAACCTCGGATCCGGCCCTGTGCGAGAACTGCGGAGGATTGTTCGGCGATCGCTCCAGCCGTTTTTGCGATGAAATGCAGTCATGGGCGTTGGGCACTCGGACAAGCCCAATATTTCCCTTGAATGTAGATTCTGTTGCCCGCTTGCCAGCCCTGGGGCATGCACGTAAAATTTTACTTTCGCGATTTTATCTTACCTCAGCAGATCCTGGTCCGAGCGCAACAGTTCGAGTTCAACGCTAGGCCTAAAGTTATGTCAAGTTTCAGCGTTCGACACCTGCTAGTTGTATCTCAGTGTCTTTGTGTTTGCCTTTTCTCATTTACCCCTGTACCCGCGTCATATATACTAGATCCAGGTCCCGGAGGCTGCACTTGGAAGGCTCGGATCACTGACAAGCCTTGGAAGTCAACCTCCAAAGCGAACGTCGGGACCACTTCCGAATCATGGACCACTCACCTGACCATTGTCATTGTACGACTGCAGTTATGGTGTATCGTGCCCGGAATGTTATTATTGCCAACGAGGAGGTCGCAGTCAAGCTGCAACCTGACACTGTTGACTGCCCTCACCCCCAACTTCCGTTCGTGTTCCTAAGAACTACAAGGCTGCGCCGGGATCCCACGGACTATGTGGCTAGGCAGAGAAGGTGCATGTCACGCCATGGTTTTGGAGAGCCTTGGCCCATCGCTCCAACAGCTCATCGAGCAGCCTCAGCAAACATTCCTCAGCACGTTTAGCCTTGCTGACATTGCTATGGTTGGGTTGTATTCTAGCAGCTACCTGCATCCTCGGAACTGATTTGCTCTATGATCTAGATATCCCGCATCGAGTCCACCCACACCTGTCTTTTTACACATCGAAACATCAAAAACCACACAATATCCTAACGGGTGTTGGGGAATTTTCGGGACTCGATCTTCCTCGTTGATTTTTGGTATTGCTCAAGAGGTATTGTCACCCCCCCCTCGACGCATGTGCATATCCCCGGAATGCACTGAGAACATCTGTCTTTTGTCGGCACCCCTGCTTTTGCCTCTATCAACAGCCCACCTCGGTTTGCAACCGGACCTGCAACAAGGATCACTTCCGTGGCTCACCCGAGATGGCCAAAGTCCCGCGTTCAAAGATTCGCAGCCGTAAGCAAGCTCTTTCTTGACAGGTCCTGAACCTCATGATGTCCCCGGTGAACTGGCCGCTGTTTTCTGTCACGCTCGCAACCCTCGCCTTTACACACAAAAAAAAACCGACTACGAATATTTTCGTACTACCCTCCAGCGCGCGGCTAATAATTGGGGTCCTATTCCCGGTCTTTCTACTTTTACTCAACCGCGTGCCGGCCCGGTCAGTACTTCGGAATAGCCTTGCGGGGTCAGCGCCCCACGTCACCGGAACCACCATCTTCATTTCGAGCTGCATTTACCGACCGACTTTTCATTAGTTCAGTCTTGCTCGTCAGCTATCTGTGGAGGCACCCTTCAGTCATAGTAAATGATATCCGTGCTACTGTTTATCTCCTAGTTTACGAGCTGGTAAAGAAGATCTATACATACACAATCCATGCCGCGTGATCAGATATATATATATGCTTGACAACGTCATCTGTTCATAGTCTCGACCTCAGAGCTTTCCATCTATCCCCCGGACATTGCCGTCCGCAAAGGGCCAATCGTTGTATCCAAAGGGCGTCAAGTTTCCTAGTAAATAGTCCTTTGACCGGTCCTCAGGCGCAAGGGGTATGTTCTCCCGTAGCCGCACCGGGAGATCAGGCTGGTCATCAAATGGACAGATGAGGACAGAACGCTAGAACGAAAGGGTAGAGCGCTCACGTTGGATATATACAGCCGCCCAAATGCGATCAGCCCCCCCTTGCTCTCCGCAGTGTGGAGTGCAGTCTCGCGGGTATACCCACCAGCTGATATGAATGCCCTCTCCTCGCTACCTTCACCACCGCTCCATATCTCTCGCAAAAAGTCATTGTTCCCGTCGGGGTGTGGAGTTATGTCCTCGCTTCCTCCTATACGAGGCTCGATCACATGGAGGTATGCCAGCTTTGGGTGCTTGTCACGTAGAGCGGTAACAAGGCATGTAAACGTGGGTCGGGGGTCCAGCATCCCCATGTCTGGAAAGCACGTAAATGAGTACGACGGCATGCCCATCAGAGCCAGGACCTCACCTTGGTAAGTGCTCCAGGGACTGATCCGAATACCAACGCGGTCTTGGCCGACGGCGCCCACGACGGCGTCGATGAGCTCCCTGGCGAATCTCGTGCGGCCGTGTTCGTCTCCTCCCCATTTATCCATGCGCTTGTTGGACGTTGTCTGAAGGAACTGGTCTGGGAGGTAGCCATTTGCGCTGTGGATCTCCACCCCGTCGAATCCTGCGCCGTGCACGGCATTGCTGGCCGCTCTTGCGTACGCCGCGATATAATCTTTGATCTCGACCTCGGTCAACGGGCGGGGTGCATTTGGCCGGCCGGTCAACGCGACAGACGATGCGGAAACGTACGGTGAAGGCGGATCTTGCTCCTCGAGGAAACTTACATGGGCGATCCGACCAAGCGCCCACAGTTGGAGGAAGATGTACGATCCCTTGGCGTGGACGGCGTGCGTGACCTGTCGAAATCGCAAGCACGCCGTCAGACGGATTCGGGACGACCGACGGCGGCGCGCGTACCCTTTTCCAGCCTTGGATTTGTGCGTCGGTGTAGATGCCTGGGACGTGGGGGTACCCTCCCGCATCGTGGGAGATGACGGTGGCTTCTGCGATGAGCAGGGTCCCTGGTGCGGAGCCGCGCTGAGAATAATAGGATGCTTGCTGAGGCCCGGGAACGTGAGAGGCATATGCTCGGAAACGGGTCAAAGGGGCAAGAACGACACGGTGCTGGAGTGTTAACTGGCCGACCTTGATAGGCTTGAACAGCGCGGGTGTCTTCTGTGTGGAGGTCATGGTAGGTGTTGGTTAAAAGGGCGGTAGTAGGTAGAGGGTGTGACATGATATGGTGATACGCCAGTTGACGTAATTCCATACTATGCGTTGGTGAATGAATTGGTCATGCTACCCACCTCGCCGGGTTCCTATCATTCGAAATGAACGTGGATGTGAGAATGAAACATCTTCTGTCATGACCGCTCGCCCGACTCGGCTTGGGCAGGATCAGATGGTCGATACGGAGGCCGTGAGAAAGCACTTGACGGAGAAAGGACGAAGAAGAGGTAGAGTTGGTTACTTAACGAGTGTCTTGGGCAGGTTCGTCCGAGTGCAATTTGAGTTCCTGACACCGCCCGTGCAGCGTCGTGCGGCAAGACTGTTTCAAACGAGTCAAAAGTATGATACGGAACACAAAGACTCGCGTACCAACTTGATGCTTTCGTCAGGGAGTTGGGGACCCATTCCATTCCCAGGCTATAGCAGCGATGCGCTCGAACCATGAGCGATTCTGTGATCAACGATATTAAATGCGTGTTTGAGGACATGTTGACATGTTTCGGACCTGATACATTTCTGGCAAAAACACGAGTCACGTGATAGTATTGGTATCAGATGAGCCAAGTGGCGGCGACAAGCACGATCATGATTTCAGTGAGGACGAGATACATTGCACCTGCGGAGGCGTCGCTTCCTGCGCTGGGGG
>JBBPRB010000345.1:0-17868 GCA_038092815.1 Hortiboletus rubellus
AATAAAGAGGAATCAAAGAAATAGTGTGCTATGTACATATTTGCAAGTGTAAGGGTATGACTAGAGAGATTAATGAATATCTCAATAACCAGTAGGTGGAAAAATCTGGAAAAATAGGGGTATATAGCTCATGATAGGGGCTATCATTCCCTATGGTATCAAGGGGTATTGTCCACAGGGAGCTGTGGAAATTCTGTTTCTCGGGTGACTGTTTTGCTATGTGCGTGCATGGAACTAGTTTCGTGCAGGTCAACGCATGTATCAAGGAATGGAATAGAAGCGTGATCAAACGCTTCTGTGAAATGGTGAAACATAAGAAGAGACGGAGATGAAACATAATGTGAAACGCGGAAGATGAGAAGTCTCGTGCGTGAAACGGAGAGAAGGGAGGTGAGACGACTATGATGCACGAGATTAGGGCGAGGAAGAATCAAGATAAGATAAAGATAAGATTGTCTGTTGTTAGCGTAGAAAAACGTTAAGTCCAACGAACATAGGGGTACGGGAATATACCGATCGTAACACTTATATCTGACTGCTCTGTATCAGTAGTCCTTACACTTGTTCTATGCAATCATAGCATACTTTGGTGTCCACATGTCCGATTGATTGTGATCCTTGTCCTCAGTACCCTTTGTCCTTTCAAGGAAAACCCTTTGACCTTGGTCCTTGTATTTTGCTCAGACGTTGAGTCTCTTTGTGAGTACCTCCTGAGGAGTATGAATCCTTCGAGTCTTTCTTTGTGTATGCTTTGCATAACAAAAGAACAAGTGTATTTTTTGTCCCTCCTATTCAGGAGCAGGACATCTCCCCTTTGCAACCATGAGTACTAATCAAGCCCTCTGACAAAGTTACAGACTTCTGCCTGAAGATCCTAACTCAGACATTGACATTGATGTACCTGCACAATCCACTGTAATCACAAGACCTAGTTCCTCTCGACAACCTCAGAACTTTTTTTTTTTTTTTTTTTTTTTTTTTTTTAATTCCTATTTGTGTCCGCCTTGGAGTACTGTACTCTATGTAGGACATTGAATCTGATCATAAAGGGCCCCTAGCCCTTCTGCACCCGATCATGCAAATGCCCCAATGAGGAGTCCCTATTGGTCCGCCGTTCCTGCCGGCCACTTTAGACGCCACGATCTCCAGGCGCGAATGTAATTATTGTCTGTGCTGTTGGGTATGAGGGACATGACGTGCGTTGATGGGTAAGTGATGTACGTTGGCCTGGTGGGGCCTGTCGTACGGTCGGGAATGATGGTGTGCAGAGAAGAAAGAGAATGTGGTAGATATGGAGGGACGGTGTGGTGAGTTTGGTGTCGTTTGATAGGATGAAGACCCCATTTCCTCTAACCCGGCCTCTTCTTCGACTTAAAACCATTAGGGCCTGCCTTTCCCTCATAGATGGTAGTGTGGGTAGGTGGTTGCTTTCGTGTGTATTGTGTGTATGTTTCGGAATGGGAGCGGGAGACTGTATGGAGGCGCGACTTATCGTTTGTTCGCATTGGGTAAGGATACCTTACCGAACGTGCTTTTCAGGCGCTTCGTCGAGTCTATGAACTTGAATAGATGTGGTAGGGTGGTTGGTTCTAAGAGTAGGTGTGGGATTGCGAAGGCTTCGCGGCTTAAGGCATTGCGTAGGGTATGTCGCTCTCTTGCAAAGTTTGGGCACTCTAAGAGGAAATGGTGTACAGTTTCGGGCGTTGGAGAGTCTGTACAAAAGGGGCAGTTAGCGGTGTCTGATTTACGGATGCGGTTGAGGTGGTGGTTAAGGGAGATGTGACAGGTACGTAGCCATATGAGGAGAGATACGTGTTGCTTGGTGAGGCCAGTGGTGAGTTTGAGGAACTTTCCTCCGGGTACGTCCATTCCGAGGGTTTTTGCTAATGGGTACCTTTGAGATTTTTGCCATTCTGATGTCCAGCGTTGTTTTGAGAGTGAGCGTTGATGTTGTTTGAGGGCTGGGATGCTGCGGGGAGGGGGCCGTTTCGTAGGTAGAGTGGGAGGCGTGATGATTTGCTGGTTTTGGTGGGGTTGGTCGCAACTTTGCATGCTTCTGTGTCTGCTCGTTCATTGCCATGTATACCTGAATGCCCTGGAGCCCAGCAGATAGTGATGTCTCTTGAGGTGATTTGGTGTTTCGTTTTGATGGAGCGAAGGATGTTGTGGAGATGGTCCATGATGTAGTGGCCTGGGTGCAATTTGGGTCGTGCGCTGGATTTGATGGCTGCTTGATTGTCTACGAATATGTAGATGGGCTTTTTCGGGGCAGTTGTTGATAAAATGAGTTGCGCTGCTAGAGTGAGGCCAACTGCTTTGGCTTCGTAGACTGTATGGTCTTTAGCTGAGCCTAGGTGGTAGCAGAGTAGTGTGGTGGGTTTGTTGGGGTGATAGCAGATCGCTGACGCGCCTACTTTCTTGTCTACGCACGAGCCATCAGTGTAGATGCGCAGGGATGTGGGTCTGGATTCGGATAGGTGGTTGTGGTGGGCGCGTGCTGAGTCTTTATCCTTGGGTATCACGGTGGCAAAGGGAGGGCGTTGATTGGGGGGTTTGATTCCATGGCGAATGGTTTCAACCGAGTTGGGGCGGATGTTGTAGAGGTGACAGAGATAGTGTAGTGAGGAGCGGTGGTGGTTGACAAAGATGTTTGCAGCTCGGCGGAAGTATGGGTATATGGGGTGGGAGGCGGGGTGGGCTGCTAGGCATAGTATTGCCTGGTGGCATAGGTTTTGAATGCGGTGTTTAATGGGCCAGATGTTACTGTGGATTTTGAGTACGTCAGTGGCGGTAGTATGCATAGCGCCCATGATACTTAGTAGTGCAATACGTTGGACGTTGTTGAGTTTCCTAGTGGTTCCTACTGAGCCCTGTTGTTTGGTGTTAGTTTGTTCAGAGAAGAGGGGGCGGAACCAAACGTTGATGGTGTAGAGCATTTTTGGGACTGCTACCGCTAGGTATAGTTGACGCATTAGAGGGAGGGGGATACGGTTCGTGGTGGAGGATAGCCTTTTGAGTTGGAGGGTGTAGGCTGTGCCTTTGGCTATGGCGTATGAGATTTGAGCATTCCAGCGTAGCGATTGATCTATTATGACTCCTAGGAATTTGTGTTGGGAGACAGGTTTCAGTTCGACGTCGCCGAGTAGCATTGAGGGGCGTTCTTTTGTTGCAGAGGAGCATAGGTCCATGAGTGCAAATTTGGACGTTTCGAAGCGTGAGTTGTGGTTCTTCGCCCAATCGTAGCCACCTCCCTGTCTTTCCATCATGCTTTGGAGTGTTGCATGGGTCTCGGTGAAAGTTTTGCCTATAGCGAGGAAAATTGTGTTGTCTACGAAGGCCTGTATGCGTTCGGTTTTTTCTCTTCCCTGTGCAATATCGAGTAGGTCAGCGTTGTAGATGATGTATAGGATCATGGATAAAGGGTCTCCCTGTCCGATGCCATTGTTGATTGGTGTCCACTGCGATGCTTGGAAACCGTCAAACTTTAGCTTCGTGCGTCTTTGTTTGAGAGCGTTTTGTACGAAGTTGATTAGTGTTAGTGGTATACGTCTTTTTTGCATGTTGTATAGGAGGCGGTCAGTGACAGCGTTGGAGAACGCTCCCTCTATATCTAGAAATAGGATGGATACTACTTTGTGGCTGCGCCATGCTTGTTTGACTGTCACTTCTAGTAGGTGGAGGGAGTCGGTTGTGGATCTTCCTGGTCGCCCGCCGAAGTGAGTGGTAGGTAGTAGGTTGTTGCTTTCTAGGATATGGGTTAGCAGTTCCACTACGATGGACGAGAGGAGCTTATAGGTGGTATTAAGGAGGGCGATGGGGTGGTACGCCTTGGGGGTTGTGTAGTCCGGCTTCCCGGGTTTCCGCAGGACCACAGTGGTGAACTCTCTCCAGGGGTCGTAGAACATATTGAGACGGAGAGAGGCCCGGAAGAGGCTGAGGAGGTAGGGCAAGAGCGAGTCTTCACATTGTTTGAACACTACATTACAGATGCCATCTGCACCTGGGGCTTTGTATGGGCTGAGTTTGGCTATTGCTTTGGCTAGGGTATCTTCCGTTATGACGGCTGGGAGTTGGATTGGATCTGGATAGTTAAAGTTGTCAGGGACGGATGACGAGGAGGGAGGAGGGGGAAAGAATGATGCTGCTAAGTAGGCGCTCTTTTTGTCGTTAGATGTTGCTAGAGGGGAGGTATTCAGTGAGCAGTATGACTTTAGGGATGGTATTCTCGTTTGGGTACCGGCGCTGGCTAAGGTCGTGATGTATTTGTTGGCTATCCATAGATCGTTGCATGAAATGTCCTCGAGCCAGTCAATCCAGTGTTGCTTCTTTGTGTCATTAAGTTTTGTCGAGTAGGTGTTTCGTTTGACTCGGTATTCCTCGTGAATGTGATGGTTGGTGTCGCCTCTTAACTTGTAGGATTTGCGGGCTATCCTTCGGAGTTCCTTTTTCAGCTTGGAGAGTTCTTTCGTCCACCAACGTTTTGAGTGCGGGCTGGGTCTTGAGTTCGGGACGCAGGCTTCTATGGTAGCGAGGATGGCGTTCAGACGGTGTTTAGCTGCTTGTTGAAAGTCGGCGTCATTTTCTAACCGGCTTGGTGGGGGAATTTTGTCGAGTTCTTCTTTTAGATGATCATTGAATTGATCCCAGTCGACATCTCTGTAGTTACGTATAGGTTCGTGATTGGTTTCTGGTATGTCTAGCTCTATGGTTGATAGGATAGGGACGTGATCAGTAGCTGGGCCGCGTAGTTTGGGGCTGGTGTGGCAGGTAATGAAACACTCAGCAGTTTGGTCAGTGCAGAAGACATTGTCAACTCTTGTCCAATTCTTGGAGTTGGATGCTTGGAGGGTTGGCATGTCTTTGGCTAGTGGCATGAGCATTGAGTGGTTGGCGATTAGATCTATTAAGGGTTTAGCTTGATTGATGTACGCTGAGGTGAGTAGCTGGCTGTTTCGTTCGTCTTCCCAGAGTGGGTGGTGGCGGTTGAAGTCACCCAGCCATATGATGTGGTCCGAGTTGTGTTGGAGTAGTGTTCAGGAGTTGGATTCGAGGAAAGATTGGAGTTTGGATTCCGTTTCGTATAAGTTGATGTCGTTGTAGATGTTGATGATGGTACAGTTGCCGAAAGGGCCGGATAGTTGGATCGCTACTACGTCTCTTGATGGAAAGGGTATTTGTTTCCAGCAGTTGGTATTGAGGGAGCGGGATATTAGAGTGACTGATCTATATTGTGTGGATTCATCAGTAAAGTGTGTTGTGGGGTATACAGGATAGAACGAATTAGGGTAGATGGTGTTCCCAATTTGGTTGACATGCAGTTCTTGTAGGGCGTATATATTCCAGTCTGATATTTGGGGCCCATTGAATAGAGAATGTTGCGTGACGCGGGAAGTGTTGAGGTTTTGTTGCCAGATCTTGAGTGTGGTGTTTTTAGTCCCAACCATGGCGTAGTTCAGGGTCTAGGTTGGATATCAGAGCATCAATGCTTAGAGAGGAGTGAGAGGAGGGTAGGGAGTGGAAGGAAGCGGATGATGTGGGGCATGTTGGATTTGTGTCGGGTAGGTAGGTTGTTTTGTTGTTGACGTTAGAGGTGTCGTGAGGGCGTGAAGGGGAGGAGGGATTGGGAATAGCCGATGGTTCTCTGTTGCGTGGTTCTGAGCGATGGCGTTGCTGATTTTTGTTGGCGCGTTGGAAGGCGGGGTGAGCGGGAAGGAATTGGGAGAGGTCTAGCTGGGTTTGGTGCAGAGGAGGTGGGGCTTGAGACGTCACATGGAAGCTGGTGCGTGTGCTGCGGGTATATGGTAGTGAGCGGCCTTTAGGGGGTTTGGTGACTTGGGTCCATTCCTCGTTGGTGGGGAAGTATGGCATAAGATTTTCTGGGAGGTGGATGTCGATGTCTTGGCATCTGCGTTTGAATTCGGGGCAGTCTCTGCTGTAGCTTGGGTGACCGTCTTTGTGGCAGTTGATGCAGAATTTTTTCTGGGGGCGGGGACAGCGAGATGTGAAGTGGGGGTCTCCGCAGGAGGCGCATGTGTCGGATTCAGAGGGGCAGTTTCTCGCTATGTGACCCCATTTTTGGCATTTAACACATCGCGTTGGTTCTCTCTTGTCCTTCCTTGGAAAGAGTTTTTGTCTGTCGATGTATAGACCGTCGCGTATGATAAGGTTTGCTGGTCGAGGGTCGTGGAAGGTGAACATGGCGATGGCATGCTGTTGGTTGGGGTCGCGTCGGTAGGTGGGTTTGATCCAGCGAGCGGTGATTATGGCGTCCTCCTCCATTCCGTTTTCTTCTTCAATCTTGCGGAGGAAGTCCAGGTTGTCGATGGGAGAGTGGATAGAGAGGTGGGGGACAACTGTGTTGTAGCAGCGGTCTTTGATGGTTGCCTGGAGTCTGAGTTCGTCGATCAGCTACTCCTTGATTTCTCTGCTTCTCAGCCAGGTCGCTTCATCTTTGGTGGAGGTTTCTATTAGGAAAGGGCTGTTGCGTAGAGGAGTGATTGATTTGATGACTATCGGTGGGGCTGTGGGATCCCTTATAGCTGCGATAACTTCCTCAATCTTCTTCAATATCATGCGGGTGTCTTTTTCGTCTTTGTAGAGGTTTTCTCCAGGAAGTGGGGAGATGAGGACCTGTTTGGATTGGGTTTCGATACGTGTAAGGGTTTCTTGGATTGGTCGTGCGGTGGGGTTGGAATTTTTGATGACGGAGCTGTATGTTTGGGCATGGGTTCTTTACGCTGGTTGGGCAAGGGGCACAGGGGTATCGAGTTTATCTTTGATTAGGTCTAGAGTATGGATTGCATTAGTAAGATCGTTGCTAATGAAGTCTAATGAAGCTGGTATTTGGGTGATGGCAGTCGATTGGGTCTTGAGGGAGTCTACAGTTACATGTAGCTCAGCAATTTGGGGTGTGAGGGCAGCTAGGACTTTAGAGGAGATAGTTTCAGTGAGAAGGGTTTGGGCATTTGATTTAAAGAGAAAAGCTACTGCTCGTAACACTTCAGCGGCTGGCTTAGGTAATTTCCACATTTGGGGAATATGGAGTAGTGCCGTGGAGAGCTGGTGGCTTGTGTGGGGTTCACCGATTGGAATTAGCTGGGTGGAATTGAGGTAGGTGAGGCCGTCCGGGGCATTTTTGACGTCATAGCCAGAGTTTATGAGGTCTTCTCTTAGCGTTTTGGTTGATTTGGAGCGTATTTGGATGGTGGGGGTCGGCTCGCGGATATCTTGGATGGTTTTTGGAGTGGAGGAGGCAGGAATTCTACTCCTCCCTAGAGACATATGTTGGATGGTGGGGGTCGGCTCGCGGGTATCTTGGATGGTTTTTGGAGTGGAGGAGGCAGAAATTCTACTCCTTCCTAGAGACATATGGGAGGAGGTGGCTTCGGCCTGTGGGTCGGGGGTTGGGATTTGAGGTCTTGCTGGGTTGTAGGTGTTTCTTGGTTACCGAGTAGTTTCGGGGTCCTTGGGCAGTGCCACGTGGTATGAAGGAAAGAAGTTTTTTTCCTCAGAACCCTCACACCTCTGCCAACCCATTGATACTAGACCCCTTCGCTACCCTCATGTCTTGTGCTTCCACAAAACTTAAAGCAGCTCTCCTTGTGGACTTCTCTGGTGAACCAGCTGATGCTACACAATGGATCAAAGCCATGTGTGTGTACTTCATGATTAACAAAGATCTCTACACCCTTGACTCCCAGAGAATCATGACAACCTTGAACAAGATGAGTCAAGTGTTGGGAGCATGCAGTATGCAATTACTTGGCTTACCTGCTGTGGGTGGTAACTCAGAGATGATAGTGGTTACTCGTCAAGAGTGAATTGGAACTCAGATAACTGAGTCTGAAAATTATATACGCTACATGAAGTACATGTGAACTAACTACTATGAATGAACTACCATAGTGTAATACCAGTTTGTTCAACACTCCCCCTTGCTAAGCATATGGTAATCACATAAGCATTAGGTGGTAGTGAAGTGTATCGCTAGTTAGTCCTGCTAACTGCAGTTTTGATATCTAAACTGATTTAAGACCTACACTGCTTGAATTTGACATATGCGAGGTTCTTGGTAAACATATTGGCAGGATTATCAATCCCTTCAATATAGAAAATTTCTACATGCTGATCGGTTACAGCATCATGTACAAAATGGTAGCATATGGGAATATGTTTGGTGTGACGTTTAGTGATGGGATTGTTAGCTATAAAGATGGAACCCTGATTGTTGCCACAAATAGGAATGAGTTTGAAATAGAATCCCAATACATTTGTTCAACCCATATGACCTAGGAAGAACAATTGCTCAAAGCCATGTATTTAGCCTCTGTAGAAGAGAGGGCTGTAGTTTTTTGTAAATGTCAATTTCAAAGGAAAACACCATTTGCCAGTTTCAAGTAGAATCCCATTTGGGAGTGGTGAGTTTCCAGATCTGCCCCCCAATCAGAGTCAGTACAAGTGGTGATACCGCATCTGGAAGATCCATCATACACAAATGAATAATTACAAGTGCTGAGTAGGTAATGGCAAATGTACAAGGCCTTATCTAAGTGCTCCTGTGATGGATTGGCAGACTGTTGTGCCATTTGTGTGACTACATAAGTGATGTCTGGGTGAGTACCAAGCATAAGGTATAATAGTGAGCCAATAACTATCTGGAATTGTGTCCGAAGTTCCATATCAACAGGGGCTGTATTCTTCTCAGGTTAATAACCCTGAGGTAGAGATGTACAGGCAGGTTTTGTGTTCATCATTCCGCATCGCTCAAGTACTTTCTTGAGGTATTTGCGCTGGTCAATATGTAACTGGCGATCGACTTGATGAATGTTTATTTGGAGGAATTTGCATGCATCTCCGAGGTTGTGGCATTCCTACCTTTTCATGAAAGCAGCCTTGATTTTTTCTACCAAGGCTTTTAAGAAACCACAGAAGAAAGCATCGTCTACATAGATTATAGCTATGACAATTTGGTTTACTTCTCTGTATATAAAGATGCCAGTGTAAAATACTAGTCCCATCTGTACTACAATAGCAAGAGGGATACTAGAAAATAAGAAAGAAGGGTACAAATAGGTTTGTCCCAGGGACCCTAAAGAAGTTGGTGGGGGTGAAGGACCTGACTACATGGTTCGGAAAGAAATTTGGAAAGATTGGGGTAAATTTGGATGAATCTGATCTGGAAAAACGATAAGAAAAAGATCTGAAAAGTGAAATAGAGATAGAAGGAAGTAGGAATATACGTTCAATGATAGAATCCAAAACCTGGATCAGATTTGATGAGATGGTGATGAGATAAGAGAGATCTCGTCAAGGATGAGGACCAGATATGAGCGGAAAAGTGATGAGGTTTGCAAAGACACAGCTTTGCAGCAAGGAAATGAGTGATCAGTGCACATAGGTGAAAGATGTATCATCCATCGCACTACAGGAGTTTTATAGTCAAGGGAACACCCAAGACTCTTTCTAATAAGGGAAATATCAATGGGTAATCAAGTACGTTAAAGCAAAAGAAAAAGAACATCGTCCCTTCACAGGTAAATAGAAACCATGCGGAATACAATGAAAGGGTCTAGGCCTATGTCAAAGTGATATGAAATCTCAATGAAACCAACAGAAATCAATCCGAATGAAAAACAAAGATCCAAATAGATTTTGCATGTGCGGAGATCCGGAAATGGACAAATAATGTCAGGTTGCATCGGATTGGATTGGGTTGGACTAGGATTCATCAGAATATGATTAGGAGCAATGTGGAAGTCGGTTGAATGATAGGATACGACCACAAGGAACTTCAGTTCCTTACACTGGTGTCTGTTTTCAGTTGCTCAAAACTTAGTTCTCTCATTGATTGGTTGAGCTCATTCCACCAAGCTAAGCCTGCTTGTTTAAGCCTGTATAGGGTGCGGAGTAATCGGAGAACTTTGTTTTTGAGTTGAGGAGGTACATAGCTTTCTGGAAATTCCATATAGATTTCCTCATCTAATTTGCCATATAGATAGGCAGATCTATTAGAGACCGATCAACTCCTGGCAGAACTCCGGAACTCCAGAGTTGTGCAAATGGGTTAGGACTTCGGCTTCAGCTTATGTGCTGTGCCCTTGCTGTCATTCATGTCCTGTATTTTGGAGTGGAGAGGAACAGAGATAACAGAGGGAACAGGAGTCTGTCCAAGTTGATAATCTAGCTACCGTACATGGAGTGTCTAGGAGTTTATATACAGAGGGAAAGTACAGTATTAGTAAACAGATAACTGAGATGGAGAACAGAAGATCAGAAAGCCAGTGCTGCACTCCGGCGAGATGGATGCCAGAGCTATGCAAGCACAGGTCGGAGGTAAAGAGATTGCAAGTCTCTTTCAGTGCAGAGGCAACAGCAGAAGGGTAAACCGTACTCACTTGCTGTAGTACACTTGCAAATGAGTTGCTAGAAGTTATTCACAACGTGGGTATGAAGTAAAGAACTTAGATTGTAGGCTCAGAGAGAGCCGGATTTATATACAGTACAGGATTATTTGTACGTGTTGTGGAAATATCCATAAAGGATGAAGGAGCTGTGTAATGCGTAGCAGTGTGCAGCAATAGGCAGCCAATAGCAAAAGGTGCGCTTATCTATGGTGCAATATGCCAAGAGAATGGTGCGATATGTCATCATAATGATATAATATGATGTCATTTGAAGATAAGAATAAGTATGACATCATCAGTCTAAAACAATAATGTCATGGGTCTAGAATGAATTAGTAATCATGAAGAGCGACCCAGACAGGATAAGGATAAATCCTAAATATTTCAATACTCCACCTTGCTATTCATGATGGAAGAGATGAATATGGTGTAAAGGAAAGTTTCTTTCTGTTCTCCTCAAAACATTGCCATGTCAGATCCTTTGTAAAGATATTTGCAACTTGTTCATCAGTGGGAATATAAAAGAGTTTGATCTTTCCATCTGTAACACATTCTCGGATGTAGTGTTCTGGAATCTCTATGTGTTTTGAATGACCTTCTTGTGTGGGATTCACAGCAAGAAACATGGCACCTTGATTGTCACAGAGCAGGAGAATGGTGCGAAGATTAAACTTCAATTTGGAAAGAAGAATCCAAATCCAGGAAAGCTGTTTAGCTGCTTCTGTCATTCCAACATATTCTGCTTCTGTCGATGACAAGGTTATCTTTCGTTGTCATCTGGAAAGCCAAGAGACTATTCCATTGCCGATGAACATCATATATCCAGAGGTAGATCAGCAAGTTTCACGATCTTCAGCCCAATTTGTATCAGAATATGCCATAATGCCAGACCGTGTTGATCCGTCATATGTGATGCAGAGTTCTTTGGTACCAATTAGGTATTACACAATATAAAGTGCTTTCTGCAAGTGTTCATCCAATGGGTTTGCGGAGAACTGCGACATCTTGATAACAGCATAGGCAATGTCTGGGCAAGTTCCGAGCATGATATACAGTAGTGATCCAATCACTGACTGATAGTGACTACGGAGTTGAGAGGAGGTTTCTGTGGTAAGTGGAGCAGGGTTATACCCAGAAAGAAGAGGGGTACGAGCTACTTTGGCGTTGGTAAGTTTGAAGCGATTGATGACCTTCTCAACATAAGCAACTTGGTCCAGCTTCAAGGTTCGTTTAGAATGGTTGTGAGTAATATGCATGCCAAGATATTCAATAGCAGCTCCAAGATCACGACTTTCCCATTTCTTCATGAATTGTTTCTTTTTCATCATGAGATAGGAACGGTTGGAGCCTATAAAAAGAGCATTGTCAACATAAATGACGAGTATAATTATGTCCTAACCGTGAAAATGAACATAGACACCAGGATCTCCATGTGTCCTAACAAATCCCATATCTAGTAAAGATTTGTGAAGTGCCTTGTTCCATTGTAGGGCAGCTTGTTTCAAGCCATAGATTGCCCTTAGCAAACGACAAACTTTCTTCTCCATGCCGGGTTGTATGAAACCTTCGGGCTGTTCTATATAAATTTCTTCATCAAGTTCTCCAAATAGGAAAGCAGTCTTGATATCTAGCGCTTCAATTTCCCAATCTGCAAGCGCTGCAATAGAAAGAAGAAGTCGAATAGTCTTGAATCTTGCAACTGGTGAAAAGGTTTCTTCGAAATCTATTCCATATACTTGAGTGAAGCCTTTGGCAACAAAGCGAGCCTTCGTGCAGCCATCGCTTTTGACAACATATACCCATCTCCCTTTGACAGGTTTTCGTCCAGGTGGAAGGTCAACCAATTCCCATACTTTACGCTCATTTAGTGATTTGATTTCTTCGTCCATAGCAATCCTCCATTTGTTCTGTTCTCCTTTAAGTAGTTTCAGAACATCCTTATAGTGCAATGGTGTGCCAGTGATGGAGATAGCTGAGGCTATAAGAGAGGCAAAGAATCGAGCACTATACAAGGTTCCAAGATCATCGTCCTCGTTCGTAGGGACAGATGATTGAACTTCTCGTTCGATTTCCACAGGAGGTCTAGCTCCATATACATTATCAGGAATGATGCGTGGATTGCGAATACGAGTTCCTCGATGAAGTTTGTCTTGTGGAGGAGGTTCAGGAGGAGTTGGAGAAGGAGTATGAGGAGGCTGTTGATCTCCTTGTGGTGGAAATTGTTGATTGGGATCGTGACCATCCATAGGTGGAAATTGATAGTGACGAGTGACCGGAATATAGTCAGCTGAAACAGGGTCTTTATTCTCATCTTGATCCTGGTCCGAAAGATTGTCTGGAATAGAAATCTCAGCAGGTTTGTCTTTTTGTTTTTCAGAACAATAGGGGAACACAAGTTCATCAAATGTGGCAGTGGAAGAGACAATAGTAGTTCTTCTCCTAGGAGACCAAAAATGGTAACTTTTAGTTCCTTTCTCATATCCAATGAAGATGGCTTCTTCTGCTTTAGCAGATAGTTTGTTGGCTTGATCTTCTTTTGGAATAAAAACATAGGCACAACATCCAAATACCTTGAAATAGGAAACATCAGGCTTACTGCCATTCCATTTAGATATGGGAGTAGACCATTCAAGATGACGCATAAGCTGTCTGTTATAGATGTGGAGAGCAGTCTCAACAGTATCTTGCCAGAAAAATGGTGACATACAGGCATGCTGGTGCATAGCCTCAGACTTTTCAAGGATTGTGCGATTAAAACGTTCAGCACAACCATTTTGTTGAGGAGTATGAGGTACAGAGGTTTGGTGCTCTATCCCCTTGGACGGGAGGAACGTCCAAAGAGAATGATTAATATATTCCCCCCATGGTCCGAACATACAGAGCAAAGAGAATAACCAGTTTGGTTCTCCACCCAAACAATCAAATCCTGAAGTGCCTGAATAGCATCAGACTTGGAGCACAAGAAGTGCAAACTCATAAAACCGGAAATGTCATCAAGAAAAGTGATGATCCACTTGTTACGAGAACACGACAAGGTCGGCATTTTGCACAAGTCAGTGTGGATGAGGTCAAGCACACCAGAAGAGTGTGAAGCTGAAGCAGGAAAATCCTGCTGATGTGCCTTGCCAAATGCACAGCCTTTGCAAGTAAACATAGTAGTGGGTGGCGTGAGAGAAGGAACACCCAATAAATGTTTATGAGCATATTGGAGAGCATTCTTGGATGGATGACCAAGATGCTGATGCCACAAGTCAAAAGACTTGAGATCCTGCAAGGAGTTAACTGAACCAACTGGAGTGATCAGAGAGGACCGAAATCAGTAGAGCGGAGAAGGTGGAAATAAAGCACTGGCCTGTATTACCACCCTTCTTTGATTGTCCCAGATCTTGGTTTGATTGGTTATCTCACATTTATAACCAGAGGCAGTGAGAAGATTAACAGACAGAAGTCTGCTATGAGCATCAAAAGCATACCAGATGTTCTTGAGAACGATGGGAATGGCTTCTGGCTTATCCTGTGTAAATATCACAGTGCCAGGACCAGTCATTTCCATGACGCCATTATTGGCAGTTCCAGTGAACTTGGTCCCTTGCCTTAAATCAGAAAAGTCATCAAGGTATGGCGTGATGTGATCGGAACATCCCAAATCAAAAAGCCATAGATCCTCAGTATTGCGACCTTTTGCACCTAGAGCATAAGCTCCTGAATAAGCAGAATCATAGTAGTATTCGCCATCAGGTATATTGTCATAATCATCATCTGATCTAACATTGTCATGCTCTTCACAGAGTAAAAGAGAACGATCTATGCCCCCTTTTCAAGTACCATCGGCATTTCGCCGGAAATTTCCATGGAAACATGCAACGAACTTATGCATATCAGGTTTCTTGGATTTCTTGGATTTCACTCCTCTCTCAAAGTGCTGGGGGAGAGGAGCCAGAACGAAATGACGAAGAGGAAGGTTCAGGACTGGTACCAGCAGGTTCCATAGGTTCTTTGAAATCTCCTGCATTAGTAGTAAATGATTCGGCATCCCATTCGTTATTCTGGACTTCCTGTGCAAATTCATCAATATCCATCATCATACCAGTCTCGTTACCGTTAACCATGTTGGCAAAGCCATCAACTTCATTGGCACGTGCTTTTTCCTTTCCCTTATGGTTCGTCTTCTTGTTTGAGAAAGAAGCATTAGCACCCTGCGAAGCAGGAGTCTGTTGGGACAGCTTATAGGGCTTCTTTCCTCGTTGACTACGTTGAGTAGAACGAGGGCGATTAGAATCTTGTCCAGGATGACCATAAACCTCCCAACAGTTCTCTGTAAGGTGAGGTTTCCCACAGTGACCACAGATGGGACAAGAAGGAGCATATTGAATTGTGTTTGTACGATTCACTTTGCTTGGAGCGGCTTCAAAGCGGTGAGCCAAAGATCTCCATTGTGGACGAGCAGTAGCATGAAGTTGAGATTCCTGAAGTATCTTAGGAATGATGGTGTCAGTGGTAAAGTTGGCAGCAGCAATTGTCTGCACAATAGTCAAAACGAGAGGTTGGTATGAATGAGGAAGTGAATTAAGCATGATCATGGCACTTAGGTTGTCAGGAAGCTGAAGTCTGGAGGAGGACATTTCATAGAAAGTGTTAGTTAACTTATTAAGTTGAGCGGGAATATCATCCGCATCATGATGGTGGAGTTCCGTTGGATCAACAATGCATGTGTTAAGTGTCTTTACAAAAGCTTCATACTGACCAGTGACACCAGTGGGAGAATAAAGGACATTGAGTTGGTCCCATAGATCCTTCGTGAGAGAAGGATTTTGAACATTCCCAACAGCTACATAAGTGTTCTTCATGAGATGTTGCATATCTGCATGAATAAATACGCCAATCAATGCTTGAGCTTGTCAATCGTTTGAAAGTCAAGTAGCTCTCAGGTCTGTGTCTGCCTGTAGAGCGTAAGTCGAAGTCCCTTTAACAATGCTCCACCAAGTTGCCATGGTGAGCAGGTTGTGGACTTGACGAGACCAGATGGAATAGTTGGAAGAGCCTGCAGGAACTGCAGTGCGAGCCTGAATGGCAGAGTTGATGGTGAAAGCCATATTGGGACTGCCTCAGAAGATAAAGATGTTGGCGATGAAAGTCTGCATAAAATTCTGATTAGTACATGTGACAGGAAAAACATGAATGGGAACCAGTTGAGGTGGAATAAGAAGGTCTGCAACAAAGTCGACATCTTCTTGAGTGTCATCATCTCCATCTATATCGTCATTTCTCTTCTTGTTGGTATCTTCATCTTCTCTTGTAGATGCGGAACCTAGCTGTCGAGCAATTCACAGCATTAAAAGAATCTGTTCTCTTCTAACTTGTACTTGTTCCAGAATGTATTCATCAGAACATACAAGCTTCTCAAAGTTATTAAAGTCCAAAGACGCGAAGAAATGGAGATTGGGGATAGAAGAATATTGTCCATTTCTAGCCCTGAAACCTATCTTCAGTCGGTTATGAGAATAATAAGGAGAAATGCAGTCCTTAGTTCCATACAAAACAAGATGAAGATGAGAACCTGTATAGAATTTAAGATGTGCGGGGGTACTCTGAACATATCTGGGCTTGTCATGATTCACGTATCGACCTCCTAACTGGACTGCCAATGGCCATACACCGACTGGGAAGCTGAGCAGCTCTGACCCATGAACGAGGCAGTACTCCTTGTGCTGGTTGTTCTTCTTCTTCGACAATGCGGTGGTGAAGAAGGATGTGTCCCCGTCAGTAGGGATCAGGGACATCGTGACCAAGATCTAATAAAGCACCCATATAGTTAGTGTCAAGCATCTTCATGATATCGAACCAAGGGTCCTTCCGTTTCCGCACTCATCGCCACCTAGCGTCTATCAACTCGTTCCAAATGCGCTGCATTGAAATATCAGAATTGTTAGGATATCCAGAGAAGGAGTGGAGGCGGTTGAATTCGTGGTGCACATACTGGTGCCGACTGTCCTTCCAAATGATGTCTTCTTCCGAGTTGATAAAACGTTCAGGAGTTTCGTATATCTCCTGAAGAACCTGTCGATCTAGAACCTCGTTAGGCTTGAGACTCTGATAGAAGAGTACAAAGAAGTCATTGAATGCATGACAATTGCATTGAACAATCTCAAAGCCTTGGTTGTGGACAGGGTGAGCGGGAGTCGAGTGGTATTTTTCAACCAGAAAAGCGTAACCCAATCCTTCATAGAAGGAAGTGATAGGTTCGTTCCAGTACATGAGTCCTTCCTTGAAAATAATATCCTATTCTGGAATATACCGGACAGGGCCTTTTTTGACGATTACTTGTGGGAGAAGCTCACCACGGTAGGGAGTCAGAATCTGAACAACTTGCGACATGCGAGAGGAAATGGAGAGAGGGTTGCGATGCAACCAAGCATCAACATGAACAAGCAGTACTTCCGGTCTGATCAACAGATCGGGAACATCAAATGCCTCTTTGAGAATGTTCGTTTCGGCATCTCTATAGTGTATGGACTGATGTTGCTGGACTCGAGTAGGGGGAAGAATTCCCTCGGAAACATAACAAGTTGATTGTTCAGAGTCGGATCGATCTGTAATGGATTGAATGTTTGATCGTAATCCATAATTTCACCTGGCTCTAGAGCTTCGTCGAGAACAAACACCATGTCGTTCGGGTTGATGTTCTTTATCATCGGCGAGTCATGTAGCTCCTTGTCGGAGACGGATGAGACTCTGGAAGTTTCAGTTATGATGTTGATGATCTCTAATGGAGATATCAAAGTAAGTCCATGGAAGTCTTGGGTTGACCTCTCTGTCGAACCAAGGTTTGATGTCGGAGGATAGATTAGACCAGGCGAGGTCGAAGGGGAGGACTCGTTCCTCAGAGGGAACTCTGGAAGGTGTACTGGGATAGGTTGGACTAGTGAAAGACGGGATGAAGAGGCATTGGAGATCATGGTGGGCACGGGTGCAACGAAGAGAAGTTGGATTACATAATTGGTTGAGGAGGAGGAGGTACGGGAATCGGTGGAAGATCGTTCCATGGAGAATTCGAAATTTGGGGATGAAGGTGAGAAGCCAGAGAATTGATGCAAGGGAGAGAAGTCGAAGGAGGAGCGCAAGCAGGAGGAGGAGGATGAGTGGACGATAGATGGTACTGGGCGGAGGAGGAAACACTGCCAGGTTACAATGATTTGTGCAATTCAGATGAATGCAATGGTCACTGCACAAGATAGGACAGGAGTCCTTATTGAAGTCGATGTGACACTTCCACGTACAACGGTGGGTAGGAAAGGTATTGGGGGCTTGACTAACCTGAGTAGGGACGATGAGGTTTCTACATTGTAAGGAACTGAAGTTCCTTGTGGTCGTATCCTATCATTCCACCGACTTCCACATCGCCCCTAATCATATTCCGATGAATCCTAGCCCAACCCGATTCAATCCTAGTCCAACCCGATCCAAT
>JBBPRB010000346.1:0-17868 GCA_038092815.1 Hortiboletus rubellus
CCAGTGACCTCATGCAAGGGGGAATTATGGTCGGGCTGTTCCCTACATTCATGAGGCCGTAAGTCAATACCCGTGTCTGACCTAGGACAAATTTTAACTCGCAGACAGATTGGCCGTCCGTTTCCTTACAAATGTCCCTGGGAGCATCGGGCGTGGTGTGAAGCTTCTTGGTCCAATCATCGAAGAACGACTAAAATACCTGAACGAGTATGGGATGGAGTGGGATGATATGCCTGTTCGTTACCCTCGTTTCTGATAAAAGGGTATTCATCGCGATTTTGACAGAACGACCTTGTATCATGGTTGATGAAGGAAGCAGACGGTCCGGAGTTGACTACAGAGCGCTTAACAACTCGTGTGATCCTTGTCATTTTCGCAGCTGTCCATGTGAGTCCAAACATGAATTCATTGTGTGGGCCCTCATTTTTTCGATGTTTGCTGTAGAATACTTCCAATGCACGTCTGAGTCCCTGTGGTAGCCCTTTCCCCGTCTAATATACCTCCCACTACAGATCTTTACTCAAGCGCTCTTCTACCTCGCAGCAAATCCTCAGTACATTCAACCGCTTCGTGAAGAAGTAGAAGACATCGTTGAGAAGGACGGATGGACGAAGATCGCATTGGGAAAAATGCGAAAAGTTGATAGCTTCCTCAAGGAGAGCCAGCGCATCGAAGGAATGAGCATGGGTAATTATTCTCACGTATGCCCGTATATGAGGATCATCCTGATCACTCGAATCGTCAGTGACCCTCACGCGCAAGGCGTTAAAAGATTTCACGTTCTCAGATGGAACATTTATACCGAAAGGAACGTCGGTTGCTGCGGCCACGCGATCGCTCCACCATGACAACAATTTTTATGACAATCCAGAGGTATTCGAACCGTTCCGGTTTGCCTGCTTGCGCCAGGACGACGAACAGGACGCGAAACATCAGTTCGCCTCGACCTCGATCGAGTATTTACCCTTTGGACATGGCAGACATGCGTGGTACGGCCTTGAGTCATCCATCCATTTTATGCTGAGATTTGACTCCGTGACCAATGTATTAGCCCTGGACGTGCCTTCGCTGCAAACGCGCTGAAATCCATGTTGACCCACATTCTTGTGACATACGACGTGAAACTGGAGGACAATGCGATGCACCCGCCGGTCTCGCATGTTGGGACTTTCGTCGAGGCTAATTCACGTGCAAAGGTCATGTTCAGAAACAGGGTTGTCTGAGTGGATTGTTCGTACTTGGTACATCATGCCGACTACAGTCGTACTCATCATTGGTGGCGGAGACTGTCCACAACATGCACTATTGTAAACGTATGTATTCACGCTCAATTTTCATACACCAAGTAAGGTGTTTTCCAGCGAGTTCTGGCGAGTGCATCTCCTTTGATCTCCGGGGGTAGGGGCAAGGGGAGTATGTCCAATGCACGACGCCCGCCAGATCGATTACGAATCGTAAATAGCGTCCGGGCAGTGCTGGCCTGATGGGACGTCGCCTTGGACTTGTTAACGGTCACCTGAACGCCAGAGGGAGAGTTGATGTCGGTCGTTTCCCGGACGTCGTTGTGTCAAAATGCTGGAATGATAGCGATATCAGAGGGTTGTACTTGTCCTGGTATTGGTAAGACCAGAGTCCTCGTGCGAGTGGAGGCCGGAGAGGTTACCCGATGGGTCCTGGTACGAAGGACATGCTTGACGGGTAGGACGGAAAGGGAGGCGAGTTCACGTACGGATTCGGTGGCTAAGAGCTGGGGCCCTCACGAGGAAGGAGCAGTATTTCTGTCAATACTTGTGTTAAAGATGTGCGGTGGGGCGAGGCCGCTGCCCAGCAGTGCTGGAAATCTCAGGCTTGTATTTCACATGTGTTTCTTGAAACGAGGTTTCAAACAGCAAGTTCAATTATGGACTAGTGCCCACGGGCAATGCAGCCTTCGGGCCTGCGGCGGCCACAATGCTCAACATTGAACGCTTGGCACAATGAGCCCCTGGCTCATCTCAGGCTGTTTCTGATAATAGTGCACAGGTAAAACGTTCAGTTCAGTGAGGTCCGGAAACGCAGGACAATCTTTTTCCCAGTAAGTTTTCAATGACCAGGTATAAGGGAGAATAATTGGCCGTTACGGTATGTATTTAATGGATCCATTACGAAGGTGCGTTACGTCGCTCCCCCTCAGGACACTCGTAATGGTTTTCCAACCGCCAGAGCTACCAGTAAATATCTCATTCTCAGGTATCACCTGTGGTATCGCAGGCTTTGTCACTGTCATCATCACAATTGCAAAGTTCTCTCAAGGTCCCAATGTGAGCACAGCCTACAGAAGAGAAATTTTGTTTCTTACTTCAACATCTGTGATTTTGACTAGCTCGATGCAATCCCGGCTGCGGGCTCGAGTAATTGGCTTGACGCCTGGTGGGCCGGCTTCAAGTATCTGACGAATGCACAAAATGTCATACAAGAAGGGTATGAGAAGGTAAGCCCCGTGCATCGAACGGTTTTTGTTTACTAACTCTGTCTTGTAGTACAAGTCTGCTCCATTCAAAGTCGCGGAACCCACTCGCTGGACAGTCATTCTAAGCAACCGGGATCACCTGGAAGAACTAATAAAAGCCCCCGACGACGAGCTATCATTCGAGGACGCCATAAATGATGTGAGCAATCACCCCGTCCTGCCAAAATGATCTCCTTTTCCAACATCGTCGGCAGCAAATTCGGCTCGAGGACACCCTGGGACCTGAAGTTCACTATAATCCCTATCACATTACAGTCGTTCGCGTCCATCTCACCCGAAATATCGAGGTCCTACATCCCCAAATCAGAGACGAGCTTGTCACGTCCTTCACTGAGGTTCTGGATCTTACGGACAATGGTGAGAATCCCATTTGACAAATGTTTGCTATGCATTCATCTGGAATCACTCAGAGTGGAAGAGTGTACCGGCGTTGAGTTTCGCCGAAAAGATCGTTTGCAGGGCAAGTAATAGAGCGTTTGTTGGTTTCCCACTGTGTATGTTCCCGGCCTATCATCTTTCCTCTTCGTATCTTAGTCAGATCACTCTAGGCCGCGATCCCGACTGGATAGATCTCAATATCAGGTGCGCCGGTGACCTCATACAAGGGGGGGTTATAGTCGGAATGTTTCCTAAATTTATGAGATCGTAAGTCGATGTCTTTGTTTGTATTAGGTACAGCCTTTAACTCGTCGACAGACTAGCCGTCCGTTGCCTTACAAATATCCCTCAGAGCGTCGAGCGCGGTGTGAAGCTCCTTGGTCCAATTATCGAGGAACGACTGAAAGATCTGAACGAGTATGGGACGGAATGGGACGATAAGCCCGTTCGTTATCCCCGTTTCTGGTAAAAAGGTATTCATTGTAATATTTGACAGAACGACCTTCTATCGTGGTTGATGGAAGAAGCAGACGGTCCGGAATTAACTGTGGAGCAATTGACAACTCGTGTGATCCTTGTCATTTTCGCAGCTATTCATGTGAGTGCAAACATGAATTCATTGTGATAGACACTCAGTTCTTCGATGTTTGCTGTAGACATCTGCCAACGTACGTTTGAGTCCCCGTGGTAGCATTATCCTAGTCTAATGTATCTCGCACTATAGGTTTTCACTCAGGCGCTCTTCTACCTTGCAGCGAATCCTCAGTACATCCAACCGCTTCGTGAAGAAGTAGAAGGTGTCGTTGAGAAGGACGGATGGACGAAGACTGCATTGGGTAAGATGCGAAAAGTTGATAGCTTCCTCAAAGAGAGCCAGCGCATTGAAGGGATGAACATTGGTAGTTATTTTCGCATCAAGTTACATTGCGAGGGTCATCCTGATCATTCGATTCATCAGTGACCCTCTCGCGCAAGGCATTGAAAGATTTCACGTTCTCAGATGGAACTTTTATACCGAAAGGAACGTCGGTTGCTGCGGCTACCCTATCGCTGCATAATGATAGGAATCTGTACGGTAATCCAGAGGTGTTCGATCCGTTCCGGTTTGCGGAGATGCGCGAGGACGACGGAAAGGCTGCGAAACATCAGTTCGCCTCGACCTCGATCGAGTATTTACCCTTTGGGCACGGTAGACACGCATGGTACGGCTTTGTGTCTCCCATTCACCTTGTGCTGAGATTTTCTTGTGACTATTTTATTAGCCCTGGACGAGCCTTCGCTGCAAATACGCTGAAATCCATGTTGGCCCACGTTGTTGTAGCATACGACGTGAAACTGGAGGACAATGCGACGCTCCCGCCGAACTGGCATATTGGTACTTTCATCAAGGCTAATTCACGTGCAAAGGTCATGTTTAGAAACAGAGTTGTCTGACTGGACTTTTCGTATTTGGTACATCATCCTATACCAGTGATACTAGCTAGATTATCAATATTTCCAACTATGACGAACAGAATTAACAGCTTGTCTGAGTCCGACATATCAGTGCACACGTTAAATTAGACGAGACCCAGAGGATGATACCATACTTCATGAGATGACGGAAGACCTCAAAACCTTCGACCAGGCCCACTGTGTCGTCAAACCAGCCTTTCCTGGGCTTTGTGACGATAGGCTCAACAATCTTTGTCAGGGTCCCGTCGACGATGAGATCGCTAGACCCCCACAGACCTAATCTACTGTTGAACCAAACCGATTCTCTGACTCTCTGAAGGGGGGAAGTGACTCACCGTACTTCAAACATGTCATTAGCGCATATGCCGCCAGCAGCGAGGTCTTCTTTCGTCACAGCTGCCTAATAAAGTTGTCAAAGGCTTGCTGATTCTTGAATAAATGCCATCGTACCCCCTCCTCTGATACACAATCACCAGTGGAGTCTGGCGTCAGATGAGCTCCTCAAACGAGACTGTATGGGACCCACATGTACATAGCTTCAAGAATGTGAGGGCCACAGCCGTGCGTCTACCAGTATGGCACGAGTCGTACAACCTAGTAGCCAAAATCATTTTCCGTTCAATCTGAGAACCTAGCACGAGCTAGTCAGTGAAACTGCACGAAGAACGATGTGTGTTACATGTCGCTTACCGTCGACGGCCAACGGGGGGCGATGACCACAATCAGCAAGAGAAGAAACTGAAGGATCCGTGTTCCCTTGTGGTTGCGGGAACTACAGCGACAACGAACTGTGTCGGTCACAGCTGAGTCATCGTTACGCATATCACGTGACGGTGCGTTCCGCCCGACAACGCTACTTGCATTCCATGCTTCTATGGACAAAGTGACGCACGGTTACGATGCGTGAATGGCACGATATGGATTTGCCTCAATGCATACTAACGAGGAGACAAAGGATGGTAGCAACATGATCTGGGAGAGGTTGGCAGTGACCGACGCATCCGTGGATCACGTCGCCTCTGGGATGCTGATCTAAAGTTATAAAGTGAAGCAATGGCACTATTTAGTCAAAGCATGACCAGAGTGGTTGGATGCGCACGTCCTGACAGTGGGCAACACCGGGAGTTGGATTACCTCCAATCTAGAAACACTCTGAAGCCTAGATCCTTTGATGATCCGACGCCCCACGAGTCATGAGGCACGAGCCAATTCCTGTGGAATATTCAGCAGAATGCCCGCATCACTATATATCGCAGACACAAGTAGTGAATCCAAATGCATGAGAAGTGACGTCGGAGTGAGCGTCACCTAGCAAAACATTGTCCAAGGCGGGTATACGTTGAGATCGGTAATACATTACACCAAGGATTTCGAATGATCAGAGAAAAGGCCATATCATATTATGGACTGGACGGAACCTAGAGCAATCAGAGTGTTAACCCTTGAGGATTGAGTAGTAAGAATTCATGTAAAAAATCTGGCAAGAGAAGGCCATTTAGAGTGCAAGGCCCTCCATTACCAGACCTGGGGAAATGGAGGACCTTGCATTCACACTGGGCACCACAGAATGCGTTCGATTTCATGGAGGCGTCGATGGAGGTTGCGAGTTGGTTGGGAACAAGAAAACAATTTAGTCTCCGCTAGAAATGATAGCCCAATACTTGCTGTATTCGGGTATGTCCGGGCACCTGGTTTTGGACTTGCGAGTTGCCACCGCCTTCATTTCTCCCACTGGAGGAATCAATTGATGATACAGATATCAATAAAGTTCAAGTCGGGAATCATGATGAGTCTCCCAATGATGGTAGCATGATCAAATGCGAGAATGGAATGATCATTGTGAGTTCCACGTTTGCAGACCGTTCCAAAATCCTATATGTAAATCGATATTTTCTGAAGCTGACTCTTCAAGTGTGGAATCCTGGGGTTTCCAACGTGGCGTGTGTCACTTATTGTTACAACTCTATACTCAGTTGACGTTGTCGTAGCGTCCCTCTTCACCACGAGGCCGAGCGAGCAAGTCGTCTTGGAGGGGGATAATGGCATTGTTTGTGAGTTTACATTTCCTTGATGCGTGCTTACCAGAATGACAAGTCTGCAGACGAGTCTAGCTTGTCGCATCGTTTGTTCCCTGGGCATAGGGTACACTTGGAGCAGCCTACGCTCTGCGACACGTCTTTTTGGTAATATTCCGGTTATCATCGATGTCAAACCCATGCTCTGCTGGCATTCACAGCACGTTCATTCTTGCTTCGTCTAACTACTCATCCTAAGTATTCCGGCTCCTCCCCATCGGAAGCCCCCAGTTCCTCCCTCGGGCTCCTGCTTGAGTTCGGGTCCTACCTCGTCACCCAGGATGGAAACACCACCGTTTCCAATCCTTATAGCTGGAACACGTGCGCAAACCTCCTGTTCCTCGATTGACTTGTTGGTATGGGCTACAGCTATGCTGCTAAAGATGTCATTGTGCTCTTGTTCTTCCAACTGTTCATGCGGCACTTCCCACAGTACACTCACTCGCCGCTACATGCCACTGGGAAGGGCTATTGGGGGAGGTATATCTCGCACATTGTGGTTGGGGTGAGGCAGGGGCTTGTGTCCACCCATTTAGCTTCGGCCATGTATGGAAACAGACTCGTCGATCTGGTCACGCAAATGCCGTGGCCACGTACGACGATCCGTGTTGTGCGGAAAGCAACGCCTTTCGACAGGCTATCCAAGTTTGTGAGAATATGATCGAGGCATCCCACCGCTTCGGGTCTCGATTAACGTGCATCTTAGGACACGCTCTGCTGGAACGTCGTCCTAGATTTTTCCTGAATTTGTCGTTTTCCCTTGCTTTAATGAACCGGCGTGTTGGATGGTAACTGGTTTAGGTATTTAAACTGATAGGTCATGGGTACAATGTGTACGACGTCCTCAGAAATTTTAATGAAGGTGAAGGGCCCCATAGTGCTATGCTGACCACACGGCTCGATGACCCCGCTACTTTGGAATTCCGGGACTCCTGGTTGGTTGGCAGTAGTTGCACAGCCACAACGGATGGAACCGGAAATCGTTGGTTTTCCACATTTTGCTCAAAGCTCCCTACGCAAAAGTTTCTGCTATTCTCTTGCTCCTCGACCAGAATGCGTATCGTGTCCTCCGTCCTCCGGGCACGCCCCACTACAGTCCTTCGTCGCACTGCTTTCGCTCTTCCTTCCAGGGTCCGTTTCTCATCGTCGGATGCTCACAGCCAAGAGACTTTTGAAGCCTTCTCGGACCGCTACGTCGCCTTCTTCCAAGGGGCAGAAGACCTTTTCGAGGTACAACGTGGCTTGAACAACTGTTTTGCCCACGATCTTGTTCCCTCTCCCGGCGTCGTCGAGGCTGCCGTCCGCGCGGCTCGGCGCGTGAACGACTACGCGACTGCCGTTCGTATATTTGAAGGTATCAAGGAGAAGGTGGAGAACAAGCAGCAGTATCAGGCGTACTTGGACGAGCTCAAGCCCCTACGGGAGGAGTTGGGTACGTCATTGATGTTATTTTCATTTTTTGTCCTTTTCTTTAATGCTTGACTGTGGGGCATGTCGATGTGTTCGCTAGGCATCGAGACAAAAGAAGAACTGTACTCTTCATGAAAGACGTCGGCTTATTGGGTGGATAGTCACATTCAGTGAGTACTTGGGGTTCCTCACTTTTTTGTGAGACGGATGTTCATGCCGAAGAGTAGTAGATGCAGTTTGTTTTGGACAACTATTGTCGTACATTTGCCCTCGTTAATCCAAAACGTTGAGGAACGCCTTTTTAGCTGAGAGCGTATTGTCCATCCTCGTCTGCACCGAAACCATGGGTAGTCCTCACCAGTCTCTGGAGGCATACCCTTGTGGCGCTTTGGTCCCACATGGGGCAGTACTCTGAAATTACATTCCGTTCGGACAAGGATACATGGTCGTTCGTGAAAGTGCGGAGATTGTATGACGGGCCAGTACGTCATATCTTACTTTGCAGCGTACCCTCTATCCGGCAGAAATATGTGCGGGTTGTTCACTGGGAGTTAGGCCTCGTCGGAAGTAAGGGTATCCGGCTGAGGCTTGTGGGCTTGGAACCGTGTACTGTTCCACCCTGTAAGCCTGTGGTACTGTTCGAACAACAAATAACGCGGGAAGGTCTGGTTACGCCAACACTCTACGCTCTCCCACCATATTTATGCTGCGTCTGTTTGTCCATTGCGGTTGGCCTGTTTAGGATCCGATCAGTGTTTTGATTGGCATGTCAAAGAGGCGTTTGCCCGGAAGGTGGGTTACAACCACATCATTCAATCGTGCTATTAGCAACGACTCGGAGATTTTTCTTTGAGTAGAAACACTAACATTTCAGGCTAGTTTCCCGCACCGGGTGCAGACTCCGTCCTACGGTGCGAACTCGGTCGAAGATGCAACCGCCTCCAACTTGGTTGTAACACGGGGATGCACCACCAGTCCGGGGTTCTACAATTCGTTGTTTTCACTGCAGGCAACGAGATCGTCAGTCAAATGTTGGTGGAAATATTTCTGCTAGCTGTTCCGAGGATGATCTGATTTTGTATTTAGCACCACCCACGTCGGTGTTCCGCCCGGCCGAGATCAATAGCAATCCAATTGCCCTAAATGTGTTCGCGAGGATATCCTTGAGCGCTATTAAGGGCTTTCGTACACCATTCCCCAACTACACTAAGGAGACATTTCATCTGCTTGCCACCGCCGATTTCATCGACCACTGCCGCCATTCTTGTCACCGTCGCGGACACGGACGCTTACTGACTACACGTTGGGCTATGGGCTTGCTACGGTCTAAGGAATCTGTCGAGGGTAACCACAGATCCCCGGTCTCTGTGCGATACCCATGCATGCCTTCTTTTACGAGCAGTGTCGGCCCGCACCTCATAGACCCCTGGTTGGATACTGCCACGCTTGAGTATACAATGAACACCTTCGCTGCACGTTACGACGGGAACCGTCAACCTGGGTTGTAGACGCGCCTATTCGTTTCTCCGTAAGTCTGTTGATCGGTCTGTGGTATTATGTTTCGGGTGCTCATACGCGCTATAGACGATGTACCCCGGTGTCGATGCACCCAGCTCGATCGTCAACAGGATCAACCAGTACTTGAATTGGCTTCCAGAGCAACGGGATGCATGGATAGTGTCCGACGAAGAACTCCTCGTCGGCGTGCAGAACCCATCCCAGTCTCTCAAGTGGACACCTTTGATCCCTCCGAGTTCCCGACTCCTGACATTGATCCGACGATGTACCTTTGCAATAGCATACCGGCCAACGAGCGAAGTTTGCTCGACGAATATGCCTCTTCAGATTTCCCGTTTTTGACATGTGTGTGCTCTGTTTCTCCGTTATCGGGTGCCCCACTGACTATGACCTCGATCAGTACGGCTGCCCACAAGTCGAGCCTTGCAAGTAAATTTCGGTCGGATGTCTGTTTGTAGAATACCTCAACAGTGACCAATTCCAATTCTCAAACGTTTATCGTGTTGCGCAGGCCACGATAGAAGACGCTATTTTCCAGCACTCGTTTAATGACGCTCTGTATCTAGGATCCTGTCGCTTGGCTGCCATGGACCCTGGCCATTGGCACATCTCCTGCTCCCGCTCCTCCGTCAACCTCGCGAAATGCTCATCGCGTTCTCCATCGTCCTCACGACCACCAAACTACACATGCCCATCCTGATCCATCTATGGTCCGCAACCTCCGTGGGAGTTGGTCGAAGGTGATTGGCATCGTACTAGACCCACGGCCATCGAAGGGTTCGTTATCGCTGGGTTGGGGAGTGGATGGTTGCTGATGGTGTTGCTGAATGCAGAGGAGCAGGTGAGGTGGATACATAATTCCGAAGGTGGAGGTATGATCTTGGTATTTCCTTAGTCTTCATGGCATGAGTGTCATGTGGCTCTTGTCACGAGTTGACATGATTTCGAAATGTGGACCTGTGCTTGGTGCTTTGACCTGGATAGAGTTTCTAGGGGGAATAGTGTCTGTGGGTCTCAAAGTCCATTGCACCACATCAGTACCTCTGATTTGTGAAATATTGCACATAGGGCTTAACATGAACACTGTAGGTAATCCTGTGTGGAAATATGTACAAGCTGCATCCTCTGTCCTATCCTATAAAGCAATGACTAAACATGACAAAAAAGTATGGTAGGAAGTACAACAAAACAGAAAGAGAATCAACACCAACATGAGGTCCAAGACTCTCCAAACAAAGATTCATCACTAAAGTCAATATGGAAAACTCTGTCTGAAGATATCACCAAAGAATGGAAAGGAAGATGAAGGATCTTTCTGTTCCAAGGAGCAAGCCAGCCTAAATAAGGAAATTGAACATTACTGGCAGATTGAATCCAGCCATCCACCTCCTGAAAGTCAACAAAGGAAAGAAGTTCATGAAACCTCCACACTTTGATGGAACAATCAGCAGACCCAGTGACAATATGATTTCCATCAGGTGAAAAGGCAACAGATCTGACCTGATCCGAGTGGCCCTGGAATGGACCTGCCACACACTGACTAGTGGTTGCATTCCAAACCCTAATGGTATTGTCCCAAGAGCCAGAGACAATGTGCCTGCCATTGGGTGAATAGGCAACAGAGGAGACTAAATGTGTGTGCCCCTGGAATGGATCTGCCTCACACTGACCAGTGGATGCATTCCAAACCCTAATGGTATTGTCCCCAGAGCCAGAGACAATGTATCTGCCATTGGGTGAATAGGCAACAGAGAAGACACAGTCTGTGTGCCCCTGAAATGGACCTGCCTCACACCGACCAGTGGTTGCATTCCAAACCCTAATGGTCCTGTCCTCAGAGCCAGAGACAATGTGTGTGCCATTGGGTGAATAGGCAACAGAGCAGACCCCAGATGTGTGCCCCTGAAATGGACCTGCCTCACACTGACCAGTGGCTGCATTCCAAACCCTAATGGTGTTGTCCTCAGAGCCAGAGACAATGTGTGTGCCATTGGGTGAATAGGCAACAGAGTTGACCCAAAATGTGTGCCCCTGAAATGGACCTGCCTCACACTGACCAGTGGCTGCATTCCAAACCCTAATGGTGTTGTCATGAGAGCCAAAGACAATGTGTGTGCCATTGGATGAATAGGCAACAGAGTTGACCCAATCTGTGTGCCCCTGAAATGGACCTGCCTCACACTGACCAGTGGTTGCATTCCAAACCCTAATGGTGTTGTCCTCAGAGCCAGAGACAATGTGTCTGCCATTGGGTGAATAGGCAACAGAGCAGACCCCAGATGTGTGCCCCTGAAATGGACCTGCCTCACACTGACCAGTGGTTGCATTCCAAACCCTAATGGTCTTGTCCCCAGAGCAAGAGACAATGTGTCCGCCATTGGGTGAATAGGCAACAGACCAGACCCAATCTGTGTGCCCCTGAAATGGACCTGCCTCACACTGACCAGTGGTTGCATTCCAAACCCTAATGGTCTTGTCCCCAGAGCCAGAGACAATGTATCTGCCATTGGGTGAATAGGCAACAGAGTTGACCCAATCTGTGTGCCCCTGAAATGGACCTGCCTCACACTGACCAGTGGTTGCATTCCAAACCCTAATGGTCTTGTCACTAGAGCCAGAGACAATGTATGTGCCATTGGGTGAATAGGCAACAGAGTTGACCCAATCTGTGTGCCCCTGAAATGGACCTGCCTCACACTGACCAGTGGTTGCATTCCAAACCCTAATGGTCTTGTTCCAAGAGCCAGTGACAATATATCTGCCATTGGGTGAATAGGCAACAGAGTTGACCCAAAATGTGTGCCCCTGAAATGGACCTGCCTCACACTGACCAGTGGCTGCATTCCAAACCCTAATGGTGTTGTCATGAGAGCCAGAGACAATGTGTGTACCATTGGGTGAATAGGCAACAGAGCAGACCCCAGATGTGTGCCCCTGAAATGGACCTGCCTCACACTGACCAGTGGTTGCATTCCAAACCCTAATGGTCTTGTCATGAGAGCCAGAGACAATTTGTCTGCCATTGGGTGAATAGACAACAGAGGAGACTGAATCTGTGTGCCCCTGGAATGGACCAGCCACACACTGGCCAGTGGTTGCATTCCAAACCCTAATAGTCTTGTCATCAGAGCCAGAGACAATATGTCTGCCATCAAGTGAATAGGCAACAGAAAGACAACTATAAGCATGTCCTTGCAAGGTATGAACCTCTGCTGGCCAATTGCCTGGGTGTCCTGAAGTTGCAAAAATATCCTTCTGGAGGTGCTCAAGCCAAAGTTCACAAAGTGGTGAGCTGGTTGGAGTCTGGGGCATGGCTGACATATAGAGGTGGGGAGTGGATTCTCTAAGGACAGGAGCAAACACTTGAATGAAATGGGATGCCTCTGATGCCAAGGTGGCTATCTCTTGATCCTAATATCATTCTCTTTAGCACTCACCACATACAATCACACTGAATCTTACCTTGGGCCATTTGGTCAGGATGATGCTGCAGGTCTCTAGGGCAGATAGGATAGGTGATATTGGAGAGGAGAGGGAGAGAAGGCTGATGGCTTCAAGCCAGTAGGGGAAAATGGTCTTGAAGAAGAGGGTGATCTCTTTCAACAGGTCTGGGGTACATGTGGTATATTGCAGGTGGTGCATCCAGTATTGGCATGAGTAGGCCAGGTGGGGTGGAATGGCCTTGTTCACTCGCATTGGCAAGTCAGGAATGGCACTGTTGCGCGCCCGAGAGTCCTTCAGGTCACAGATGTTGAATCGGAGCATATTTCGCATACAGGCAACCAATGCTTGTCCAAGACAGAGACAATGATCCGGTAGAATGTCGACATGAAAAATGCCACTGCGAGCTTTGTCCAGTAAAAAGTCACGGAACGAGCTATGGAGGGGACGGATGGGCTTCTCTTCATCAAACACTCCATCCAGCAATGATCCCATGGGTTTAATGATTGCTTGGACGTTCAGGTCTCCGCCGAAGAGAGCCGAAAGGGAAGTGAGTGACAATGGTTCATTGAGTGCAAGCACAACCGCCATCACCGTTCGAAAGCGTTCTCGAGTATTGTCCATGGTGAACAGCTGAGTTAATATAGTCTCGTACAGCTTGTCCAACGAGTGGCCGCCGTCAGTGTTGGCAGCTTGCAGGAGTTGGTCAAGTCGCTCGCGTGGGTCGAGCCCGACAGTACCCTCCCCATCGACAAAATGACATGCAGTGGATGCCCACTGGAACAGATGTTGGGAATGATGGACGAGTAGTCGACACCATTCCTTGTCCGGCCAACAAAACTCGAGTTCGGTATACCGACGAAGCGAGTGGTAGACGAACTTTTCAATATCTTCGTCGACGACATGTCGCGGAACGTCGCTCATTTGTTTATGTATAATCTGAGGACCAGGCAAGAGTTCGGCCAGAATGTCGGTTTCCGGACGAGCAGTGATGAGGAACCGAAGATTGGTCGGAAAGGTGTTGTCAGCGATGTTCTCAGAGATGGCCCGTAGAAGACATCGGCGACTAGCTGGACCCCCACTTTCGTCGAGAGCGTCGATGACAATGACTAACGGCCCGATGATGTGGAGGTGCTTGCTAGGTTCGATGATGAGCCCTTCGACTTGCTCCATGGGCGATTGCGACGTGCGAAGCGCTCGATCATCCTTCACGACCTCCCATAGCGCTGACTTGTACTGCGGATCGTGATCGGAGAGGTTCCGTGCGATAGTGCTGAATAGATTTTTCGGGTTGCGGTTCGCAACGTCGGTACTAGAAAAGCAGTACGACGATCATATAGTCGAGCGATCGTGTGAGCCACGGCAGACTTGCCCGACCCAGCGACCCCAGTCAGAAGGCACACTCGCGGAGCATTTTCCTCGGGATTGTTGAGAACGTCACAAATTTCTCGTAGCAAGGTCCCGCGCGTCCCTGCTAGGCATCCTTTCTCCCGCTCAAACCTAGCACCGAATGCATAGGGCATGTCGTTCAGGTCCATAGATTCCGCTGTATTCCAGGCGTGTGAACTACCGACCACGCTCCCAAGACGCCGGACCTACCAGTGTGTTTCACGACATTCATCATACGAACGACGGTGACCCCTGTCTGCACTGCAACTCCCTCCACGAATGCGGTCTTGAGTTCCTGGAATTTTTTCTCATAGCCAGTGATCATTGCATCGATATCAGATATCGTGTATTTTGCCGTCCGAAGCCCTAGACGCGGAAATTAGTTAGTGGCCAGTATGTAGCGAGTAGTGACTGACAGAAGTTCATTCCTTTAGCGTATTCAGTGATGAAGTACCCGCACTCCGTCACCTGCTGGATCAGAAGCATGATAGTCTTGATGTGCGCTTTGACTGCCTTCAAAGGCTCGGCATCGGAGACGAACGCAAAGACGTCGCTCATCGTGCCTGCCAGACGAATGATCCGCTCATCACGATTTTTCTGGTTCACGAGCACCTGCGTAAAACATTATCAGCGGTCAGCGATGGTATGGATATCGAGTAACAGACATACCTGATTCGCAGCTGATATAACGGACCAAGCTAGCGACGCATACGGGTGAATCTGTGCGGTATTCCGACCGTCAGGAAGCCTCAGTCAGCGAGGCGGTGAGCATCAAATACCTGTGCAATATCGGCTACAATCTTGTTAAAGAGATCCATCCGCTGCAACAGAACACCCCATGTAGTCTGGAAGGTCTGTGCCTCGGTCAAGACGGCTGTGCTAGTATTGACCGCTGAACTGAGGTGGTCAGCGACTGCGGGGGTGGGGCCGAGTCGGTTGACCGCTGCGGTTGCCACAGCGACAGCGTCTGAAGCTTGACGTTCGTCTGCATTAATGTCCGCCCGTGGCTCGGCAGCCAACGCAAACTTGATTGTCATCTCAGGAACATCGGACCCGACGGAGGTATCCTTGCGAAGAGCATCTCCAAACACTTTGATCGCACGGCTCGCGTCAGTAGACTAGGTCGTACAAAATGTGCTCGTACCACCGTCGTCCAACTTTGCCAATATCCCGCCGACCGTATCAGTGAGACTTGCCACGGGTTTATCCTTTCTGACGCGGTGCTTCTGGTAAACGTTTACAAGGAGGACAGAACCATCGTCCCCGTCACTAACGATATTTAGTCCCCTGGCGTACAGCACAGGACAAGTACGCACAAATAGAAATTTTTATCCCAAGACGTGCAATTCTTTGCCTCTTTTGCGCCGTCTGTCGAGCGTGAGGTATCGCCTACGGTAAATTGGACGTAGTATTGCCTCGCAAGCGGGATTTTGCGCGGTGCTTGAGTTTGAAGTTCGATGTCTGAAAGAAAGCTAATTCGCATGCAACGGAAGGTCTAACGTTGCGGCCTCACCTTTGATAGTGATTATTTTTGCCCTAGAACCACGTTCAGCGCCCAACGGAATCAGGGAGATAATCAACATCCATACATGACACTTTGAGCTGGATTGGCTGTACTCATGGCGTTATGAACGAAAAGCGGTGAATATACGATGGCTGGGAGGAGGGAGATGGTGGTAGACGTACGAGGTTGCCAGCCGGATACCATGCGGTTGCGATGTGCTGTGGACGTGGCCAATGATGGCCCGATGACATGTCCGTCTTCGGACCGACACTACTTCAATAGCCGACCACCTGTCAACTTTACCTCACTCAATGCTCCCTCCGCCTGGTAAACGCTTCACCCTTCAAGTCCTCCCTCCTCGATCTTCACGGACGCTGGCGGAATTGGCGATGAGGAAGGCATGCCGCACGCCTCGCTCGCACGTCCACCTTGTCAAGCGCGAGATCCGCGTCGTTGGTGCGCACGCCAAGTTCGAGGTCGCCCTACCGTACTGTACAGACGTCACCGAGCCCGCATCTGCGTCGGCTGCCAGCGCAGTCACGTCTCCCGTGACGCGCAAGCCGCTAGGATCAACGGTGCGTGTCTGTCGATACCATTCTTCTTTTCGTTCTTATTCGCTGGACGATCTTCCTTCCTGGTAAGGATTATTAGATAAATAACCCATCCCTCGTCCATCTCCTTCTTCTTGGGGTCCTGGTCTCCGGCGGGAACGGGGTTACTGGTTACTGACCATGACTCGTTCTACTAATAGGTCAAGGCGTCCGTCATGACCCTCACACTCGCGAATCGCATGGGTTCGCTATGGAGACCGTCAAGGAGGCGGATACTGCCATAACTGCGCAGAACGCGGTGAGAAACATTGTCGTTGTCGAAATGGTGATGTGGGAGCTATAATGAGAAAATTGTCTGCGTTGGTTGCCGTTGGGAACATTAGACTCGACATGGCCGTGCACGGACACCCACACCTGGACGCTACTACTGTACACTGAGACGCATAGAGTGCATACTCCGGTTCGTAATCACCCTATGATCCCCGGCCAGCCGTTACTCGCGCCTCCACGACCACCGAGCATTTGTTGGCGGTGTTACGAAGACCGCCCGCGCGACTATGATCGTGGCTACCGCGATTACGACCGAGGACGTGGTGGTGGAAGCGACTACGAGCCTCTTGTGAGTTTGACACTGCCTCCTACGTTGACATTCCTGTATATTTTCGCCAAGTCGCCTCTTTATCTGAATACAATTCGCTTCTGGTTCCAGTTTTTGGGGTCGGTGCTTGTGGACATCGAGGTAACAATGCTGGAGGAACAATGCATGAAGATAGGATTTCGCTTTGGGATCTCTTTCCCGCCAAATTCACAATGATATTTGATGGTTCCAACCACGTACAACGACCGATTATACTGTAGTCAGTGTTTGGTTTCTGAGAAAGCGCGCCGATACCTGGGTTCGTGACGAGGACTTTTCTTCCTCGGATCCCCATCAGTTCCAGTACCTCTGCGATCTTCAAGTTGGACATCTCCACCCACCGATCTTGATCCTCCTCACACGATACAGGCTCGACGAATCGAACGCGCAGCGCAACCGCTGCATCTCATTGATATCTCTCACAGAGGGCCTCCGCGTAGAGAGGTGGAGGGTGCGGTGTTTGGAGGGGGCGATGAGGTGGTGGGAGTGAGGAGGGCGTGGTAGGGGTGAAGGTGGGTGTGAGACCAGAGACGGATGAGGTAGTTGCAAGGGGAGAGGCCCGCGATTAATATTGGTGGGGAGGCAGCGAGGTTGACTTTGTTCCAGCTGGGTTTGACCCTGAGGCGGACCACCGTCTATGCACATGTTTGCATGCTCATCCCGATGACGTCATTCACAACCACATTTGACCTGCGATGAAAATCAAGACCATGATTACCAACGCACGCGTCTCTACACCCAACGAATCTCGAACAACGTGTATCCCCCTTCGTCTGCCCGACCCACTCCATCCACTCTCTCCACTCGTTCTCTCCCCACAATCCCAAGACGCGCCCCCGATTTTCCCCCGCCGCTCACCCTACCCACGACAGGAAACGCTTCCTCGACCATCTCACCCAACCCCTCGTGTCTCCCAGTCGTCCTCACCGGAACAATCAACCAAAACACCCCATCCATCTTCAACGTCTGCCCAACACACCCCCTGATCCAGCCCGCATGCT
>JBBPRB010000347.1:0-17863 GCA_038092815.1 Hortiboletus rubellus
GCTACCCAGAGGCGACGATCGCGAACGAGCTGCCATCACGGAGGAAACCAACCGTGTCGTCGCCGCCCTTGAAGCCCAAGGTGCCAAGGCGCGTCCCGTCCCTGGCGCGTTTGTTCGCCTGGGCCCAAAACCGGGTGACACATCCGTTGATGGCACCCCTTTGCTCGAAGCGCATGTCTTCCCCGAAGATCTCGCGCCGATTCGCTCAGCTCTCCGCGCTGGTGAAATCCCTGTCATCCCTCCCTTCGCCCTAGATTCGTTCTGTCGTTCTACCCGTGTTAACGCCAATGACATAGTAGCAGCTCTCGCGCGTGGCATGGTAGAAGCCGCCGAACTGGATGTCAAGTCACAGACGCAAAAGCCATCGGACCCTCAGGCAGATTACTCAGAAGATATCAATCTCACCCCTCTGCGTCTAATGATCATCAATCGTGAAGGTGGTGTACCATCCTATGCACGTTCTGGCTACCCCCATCTCCTGATCAATCTCACGTCTGAATTCAACTACATCCGAGATACGTTCGATCCCGCGTGGCTGAGGAACCGCCCGTCCGCCCTTTCAAATTTAGCCCTCGCACACACGTGCCTGTCGTACATGCCTCCAACCTCGTCTGCTATAATGGTATCACATCGTTCGCCAAGTTCCCTCATAGCCAACCTGATCACCAACAAGCCCGCTGTTTCCTCGAGTCTCCCTCATGCACTCTTACAAGGCAACCGCAAACTCACTCCCGAAACTCCCACTCTTCTCCGCCGCGGTCAACCGATACAGGTCATCCGCGATTTAGCCAACATTGACAAGGCTAAATTGAATTATCTGCTTCAAACTTCATTTCAGCGGACGCTTGACATCGACTCGTTTTATAAACGCCTGGAAACGTCCCTAGACTTTGTGGTAGTCGCTGGAGACTACGTTGGCGCGGCAATTGTCACCAACGAGCCCGCTTCCGGTTCAGCTTCACCCCCGATTTCGTACCTGGACAAGTTCGCTGTCTTACCCAGCCATCAGGGCGATGGTACGGTTGACTTCCTTTGGGTTGCCCTCCACGATGAATCGTACGGTCTTGGCCACCCCTTCTCCATCAATCCCAACGGTGGTAAAGAAGGAAAGGGGGAAGGTCGGGATCTCGTATGGCGCAGCCGATCAAACAACCCGGTGAATAAGTGGTACTTCGAGCGTAGCACAGGTCACATCCGGATGGGCTCATGGACTTTATTCTGGTGTGATGCCGAGAAAAGATTAAGATTAGAGGAGGCAAGTTCTGTTTCTCCCCTGTCGTATATTGAAGATTGGGAGTCGGGGAGGCTACAGAGGTGGGCGGAGGTGGTTACCAAAATCCCCTCCGCTTGGAAATAGAAGATGAAGCTTCGTCCATAGATTTGTAGCATGACATGAATGCTAGGGGTAGCCTACATAAGAATGTATATTGTCGTTTAATACGTCATGATCCTCCATGCTCAGTTGCTCGACCGTCTCCTCCGCCTACGCTTGTCTTTCTTTGGTGGAGGCGAAGATCCGGACGAAGTTGTGGTAAAAGAGACAACAACATTCTCTTTGAGCGCTTTCACGGCTAAACCAGGCGATGTGTTTGCAACCCATTTCCAGGATTGATAGGTTCCATCGTTTAGGGTGATGCTTTCGACCAGATGGTTCAATCCTTCGACGACCCGGCGATGGAATCGACCACAAGTCCATTCGTCAATATTACGAACTAGAAAATAGACTTGCAGGATATCACTTGGGTTATCCAAGTCCCATTCATGGAACGGTCGGTCAGACGTCGAGTCTCCGTGCACCTCGGGGCGTGAATACGGAGCAGACACGACAATCTAGAAAAAACATCCTTAATATTCAAATCATTCAGACGTTTGGGATGACCCACGGGGTTTCCATCCACTACTTCACACCAATCAATGTGTGCCCGAACTCTTCCGTTTGCCCATATTAGTCCAATGACGGGACTTTTAACGGCCAACGAGTGAAGATGGCGGGCGGCGGAAGCCGTCGCGATGCGATTTTGGCGGTATGCATCATCAGGAAAGGTATGCACCGGCTTCTTGTCCTCCCAGAAGCTGCTCACGAACTCGAACCCAGGCATATCAGGAAGCTGGGCACATGGAGTACTCTGATACCGAAACGAGGAGCCCCTGGCTGCACTCCCAGCTTTCGCAATCGTCGGAAGTTTCTTGAGAACCTTGTATGGGGATTTTGCAGATTGCGACAAAGGACGCGTCAGTGTTGCAGGGAGGAATACTCCACAGTCCGGGGTAGCTGTCTTGGTGTTCAGAACGCGGTGGCCATCACCTGCAGCGATGCTAGGTGGTTGCGGAAGAGAAACCGTGCACTGCACCCTGGTCGATGTGAAGCCAAGACAAGTTGAATGGATGACAAGAGCTGCTAACCTGAAGACGCTGTTCCTGATGGCAGGACTCCGAAAGACATTATAACTGAAATGATCATTAGTAACATGTTAGCGTATTGGAGCTGCGAGACATACACACTTGCGACATAGTCAGCTTCTGACCATCTTTCATTGCTGTCTCTCATCTTACGAAGTCTTTTCCATGCGAGGAATACCACAGAGACCTCCTCCATCAGTTCCTCATCCTGAGTCTTTGGGTTACTCGAGAAAAGGTGAGATGATGTGTCATAGGCCAACTTCAGAAAGCTGCCGAGTCCCTCACTGATGTGTCTAGTGACAGACTTCTGTAGCGTACATTGGTAAGTGCCTGCCTCACTGTGATGACTCTGAACGAAGGACCTTGCCTAGCCAAGTTTTGGATATCCAATTATGCGTGTCAAAGATCTCCTGAATATCGTCCATGAATTCGTCAGGAATGTCCGAAAACGAGGCTTCTTCGCAGTTTTGGTACGCTGACCAGGTCTCGAAGTTCCGTGCATTGCGTGCAATTCTAGAATGAACGTTATTCCATTGCTGACCAGCTCAATGCGAAGACAGTCCTCACTCAGACGCAGACAAAGCTCGTTGATGCCCGGTGCTGACAGCGGACCTTGAGTTCTTCACCGCGACTGGCTTCGACATTTACCAAGTGTTGCAGAACCAAGCAGGATGTGAACCAGTAATAACGTGAGCAACAAGGATGTTCAACTTGTAGTCGTGCCATGCACTGGCAGAGTAAGAACCTGGAACAACCGATGTCGTAAAGGTTGGCAAATAAGCGGTGCAGGGATTGGATTGTGATGATCGTCGGACAACCTGAACTTTTCAATCTCCCTCCCGCACTATCTACGCACGGCAAATGCTGATTGGAGCCATGCTAATAGCCGCAGCTAATATGTGCCGAATGAGAGATTATCGCACGTAAGAAGCAAAACAACATATCGAGTCGCTGCTCGGAATCTACATCAACTGCCAAGTCAAGGTATCCGCCTTGGAGGTAACGGAATCTAATGGGATGAGAGCTGAAGAGTTAGAATAAACTGTCCATCACTTTTCGTGATGCCTCAACTCCGAGCTGCATGTTCTGTATTAGTACGTGCGTTTGAGTGTTGGAAAATTTTACCCACGAAGGTGGCAGCATTAGCAGGGAATGCCTGGTAAACAGCATCTTAAACTTCGGCACATAACACTGAATATTCAGCTCACCCTAGCCATTGCAGGTCCAAATCCTTTCCAGAGAGCCACGACACCATCCTGGGCAATGGTCTTCCGCAGGCAATCAAAGAAACCAGAATATGCACCCGAAGGAGCAGACTGCAGCCTTGACTTGAGTACCTATTGCAACCCATCAATGTCTCGGAACAAGAACACATCGCGAGATCAAACGAACATCTGGGGGAATTACCAAAGACCACATTGCAACACCTGCAGTCCCACCAGCCAAAATGATGGTCCCAAGATTGAGTTCAGACGCTGAGGATCCAGTTGGCGTCAAGGCCTTTTTAGTGACCTCGTACGCGGCGAAGTATCTATTTTCAACTACTGTTAGCTTATGCACCAAGCCAAGGAAGGGATACCATCATACGCAGCACTCCCGGGTCCATCACGAACAAGTGTCGCACCCGCTCCACGGAAGATGCTCCGCATGCCTCCTTCTTTGTAAAGGTGCTTCATTACATCGAGGACACCCTTGTATTGGGGACCCGACGTTCCTTGCCCTTGTACCTGCTTGCATTGAGAAGGAGTATCCCGCACCGTATGCACGCTCATACCTGCAGTAAGACCTTGGCTCGCTCCACTGGGGCGGTGACCAGAGTGGTTGGAATGGCTGATAGGAAACCAGCGGTCGCAAGCTCTGCGGTTGAAAGACTGTCGCTTGATCTGTGTGGGCTCAGAGAAAAGAGAAGCTGTTTCGAGGCATCGTAGGCCTTGGGCAAGCAGGTTATTATTCAAACGGAGAAAGGCAAGATTGGGCATACCCAGAAAGAGACAGCAAAAATCGGGGTAACACCAAGAAGTGGGGGGACCATTCCTCTGTACATCCTGTGAGGTCGACAACACGTGAGCAGACATACGCAAGTCATAGGGCATCGCTCACCCAGTGACACCATCTCGAGCGAGGGTCTGTCGCACGACATCGATGGCACCTTTGTATTGTCCTGGTGTGGCGGTCTGTAGCCGTGTCTTGGTCAAGTCAAAGGGATGACCTTGTAAAAGAGGGTGAGCATGAGGCCCATCAGCTGGCAGAGAGCATGCCCGAACTGCCACCTCTCACCCACGAGGACCGCTGACGCGCCGCCAAATCCTCCGGCGACAAATGCTTTCGCATTCTCAACGGCCGAATTCTTGGTATTCTTTGTTGTCCCTTCAAATACAGGTGCCTCACTACTCTGACGGGCTAGTCATCAGCGCCGGTACAAACGATTTTCGCTGCTGTACTAACCATGGTGGGGGTGTCAGGACAAAAGATGCGTTGGCGGTTTTCCGCTAAACCTATTGTCATATGATTCACCAGACCCTTGATCGGACCACTGCGGCACCCACAGGCAGGCACTCGGTCGAAATCACACCAGATCGGTATTTGCATATGCTAGCAAGAAATGCCATCTGTCTACATAAGGGTCACATGTCGCTACGAGTCGTCACAGTCCCGACCAAACCCTCCAACGGGCTCATAGGTAGCTTCTGTCGGGTCCCTGTTCCAAAAAATACGCACTCCATAGAAGAATAAGCATATAAGCAGTACGCCAACGGCCCCCACAAAGGATGGTGGGCCGTACTCAATCCACCATGATGGATGATAAGGGACCAGCAACCGGTCAATCTGAACGACACCACCGGTCCCACTCCTGGTGGTGGTACGACCCCAGTTCAACACACGAGCCCAGTCAGCTTTTCCATTGGTTCCCCGAGCATTCTTGATCCCGACCATGTACTGCGCTGCTGATTTGTCCTCCAATTCCTTGAAGACGATGTCACCGTACGCAGAATGTTGTGATAAAAGCGTCGAGTAGCTGCCAAGCTGGTCGAGCGGCAATGGCCGGCTGTTGTTAAGTCCATCCACCACCCCGACCGAACCAGAGGCGAGTGTTGGAAGGGTCGGGATTAGATGCTGGCTAACGATTGCACGTAGTCCGTCAAGGTCTTGGAGTAACTGCGTCAGGTTGTATTTCTTGAAAGCATCATCCGTGGGGCAGAGCAATGTCCACGTCGCACCGCCAAATCCTTGTTCCGCCCATTCTGAACCTTCTGGGGGCAGTGTCCCGTCTAGAATCCAATCGAATCCTGCCTTTGCCACCACGTTCGTCATGGTTGCCGCCTTTCCCGCCTTCATCAGTTTTCCAATGTTTAATTCCACCGACCGTGGGATCATCAAGTCCGATACCTCGTGTATCACGCCAGTGTCCGTGAGTGTGTTTCGCGGATATAAGGCGCTCTTCATACCAGCCCATCCTCCACTAGCACTGATAACGACATAACCATCCTCACGCCGCTCGAACTGTAAGTCGGACCCTTCTAGAGTAGCGAAAGTGCGTTGGGATCCATTAACGAGGCTCTTCGAGTATTCAACGTCATCGATGATGTGGTGGAGGATCACGTTTTCCAGGTCTTGTTTAGAAGATGCAGCAAGTAGGTGGTCGCTGACTAACAGGCCAAGACGCTTGAACGCGCTGTTATGGGGAATAAGAAAGGTAGTACGAGGCATCCTTTTAATCACGTCCGCAAGCGAAGTCGAAAAGACGGCCGCAAGGAAGGAAGAGAGGTCCAAGGATGGCAGTGCCGTCTGGAGAGGGTCGACTGGAGGGTCGAGCGGGCGTGAAATGAAGTATATGATGGTGTTATTGATTTCCACTGTTAGACGTGTCGATGAATGGTGGAATCATGATGGTGACTTTACCTACCGTGTTCCCCAATCACACCTGCACCACCGAATGTGATATGTCGTGCGTTCGCGTCGTCTTTCTCGCTTTCAACGACATCGACGTGTATTACCTGACGGCCATCATCCAGACCCAGCTCACGTAGTTCGGTCTCCAGTAGCATTCCGTTGTCGAGCTTATTAGGCTTCCAAACCCCAGGAAGAAAATGATATTCCAAAACCCGCTTGAGGTCAGGGGACCCCGTTTCAGGTAGGAAATAGGCAAAAAGGGAAAGTACGTCATCCTTTGGCGCAAGGATCGTATATCGGTTGTCACTATTGTTGATGAGATGCGCCAGGTCAACCGAGTGAAGGAGTGACACAAAAGAGGTGCAGTTGAGTGCTAAAAGGTATTTCTCTGGTGTGAGCTGGAGAGCCCCTGGGGGGACTAGCAAGGAAGACACGAGGTGTAAGACGCCGTTACTGGCATAAACATCAGGTTGAACAAGTTTCGCTCCGGATATAACCGTGCCTTCAGGAGAAACCGTGACCTCGAGAGAGGAGCCGTACCTGGTCGTTACTAGCTGCAAAATCAGGTGGGTATAAGGTAAAAAAATGAAGGTTTACACACATTCAGTTGAGGGTCCAAATGAGTCTGACCACCTCACCCCAGATTCCGAGACCACATGCATATCTAGAATACGGCGAAGGTCATCTGCAGCGAAGTTGCTCTCTAAATATACTCGCTCGAGAGGATCGAGCGATTCCCACGCTGAATCCAGGGGCATGAATAGGGTAAGTTCCGGTGTGGAATTGAGGAATCGTTCAATTTCTGGGGTGAGCACTTTCTGAAAATAACTAAGTGACCCGAGACCGTCCACGACAGTTACTGATAGAAGACGCATTAATGTTACACAGCAAAATAGTGCGTAGCTACTCACTAAGGTCTGGGGGTGGTTCAAGCACCTCTGCAACGCCGTATACGATACCATTAGTCGCTTCCACCCCTTTCTTGACTAGCTCCGCACCACCTTTACCGGATGCATTTACACCAACCCAAGTTGAACCGTCACGTGAAGCGAGCCTGAGGCGCTGCGAATGGTTGCCAAGTAGACCATGCGGTATTGGAAACCACGGGGAGGATGGAGGTTTGCGGGGGGAAGAATCGGTCGGTAACTGAGGGTAATGGAGAGTCTGGAGGGTCTGCGTGGACTCGTCCGCTGGGAGTTCGGTTAGAGTGTAGTTGAGAAGATGATAGAAGAGCTGTTGTCTAAGCTGTTCTTGCACATTATCGGGTACGTCCGGCGAATGCGTTTCAGAGAGGAGAGCCTGCCACAATGTGCTCTTGTCGGCATGACGCTTCACTGCATCGTTGGTAGGTGCAAAGAAGGTACTACCGTTGAGCTTGTTGAGAGTCGGGATGAGACGAGCGCGCTGGAGGAGAGAAAGTAACAGCGTGTAGTCATCGTCCTTGTTGAGGACTTCGACCAAGGTGTCAGACTGAGCGGATGGCTGCGGGTGCCACGACACCTGGAAGGCGGTCGTGGAGAGAGTGAGAGCGAGTAGTGAGAGCGGGATACAGTTGCAGAGCCGCATAGTTGGAGGGAAAGGAGTGAGAACGGCGGTATATAAGTAAGCAAGAGCGGCAATAGGCCCATGCTCGACCTCCTCAAAACATTCACCGGCTCGCCTTCGGGGCCTCTCCAGCACCTCGTCCTGCCTCATGCTACGCTTATCGTACGTGCGCCCTCTCCCTGCGTCACACACACATTTCATAACCTGCTCCAGCTGTACTCGTCTGCCGATGCAATTGTCGTTCTTGATGCAGCCAGTCTACGGCTGATCCGTATCTTTACCTTTCAGGAGGTATTTCCTGGCCTGCAGAGTATAGGCGGATACGTTTCCTGCATCGCCGTTGATCCTGCCATGAAAATAGTACGTCAACTTGTCACCACGTTTTTCCATGATCTCTTCACTCCATCTTCGCTGTAGATCGTGGCTTCCATGAACATGCACATTGCAGCATGGTCCATGTCCGACGTTCAGACGGATACCTGGCGTATCCACTCGTCCCTAGTGTTTCCTGATGGGGACTTGGTTACTGCCTTGGATTGTCGCTCTGGTAATCCCACAGCCTAGCATGGTCTGATGCTCTTTTGATCCAATTTTAGGTTTACTCGCAGTTGGAAGTCAAAGCAGACTTTCAGTATTTACATTAATTCTCGAGAATGATCTCCTCACCTGGAGCAAGAAGTGGGCTACTTGGTACGTGCCTTCGGCGAATCCTTCTATTACCAGCTCCACTCCTCAGGCAAACCTAGCGTCGTCACACCTTCTCTAGCCAAACTTGCACCGACATTAACATACATTGCGACTACATCCTTGGTATGTTCTACTTTCACTTCACAGGCCCCCTCTCAATATGACACCAGGATGACAACCGGGTTAGATTATATTCCACTACTTCTGGCCAACAAACCCAGGGCATACCACATCCACGACCCGTCGTATCTGTCGTCTGGAGATACTCCCTGTTGTCTCGAAGGTTGGTAGACATACAGAGATTTGCGTCTAGGGCCAATTCCTCATTCACAGTGGCGATCCAACACTGTTTACGATCACTTCGGACTCGGTACTGCGGATATTTTTGCCCGTTGTCGACTCACCCCAACGACTTCAATTACATCTCGCGGTAGACATTCTTTCTTTTACCGTCCCTCCGGCTGTGTCGCAACCCATGCCACACTCCAAGTCAGAGGTTATCTGGTTGGATAAAGAAGTTATCGGGCCAGTTATCAAAACTGTACTGAAAGCATCGGAGATCGAGAACGTCGAAATTTCGAGGTTAAAAGACGTCGAGGAGGATTGGGACTTGTTCTTACGAGTTCTCGCGGATGGTTCTCTCCTGTTGAGTGCCGTGGCAGTGAGCATTCCACGATCATATGAAATGTACATTTCTGACCAAATTCTAGAATATAGATCGCAAACCACCAACGCTATTGAGGCAATTCACAATCTCGCATTCGCTTCCAGGGACATTGTTTCCGCTTCCCCTAAATCTTTATCTCTTGCCTTGTGGTGGGAGTGCTAACCTCACTTTGGTGACCTCACCACCGTTGCGTACATATAATATCTCTGCGGTCACATTGCTTCATGGTCGAGCCGACAGCCTCCGGTTAATTGCAGCTGGACCAGAACAAATGCCTTTGGAAAAGAGTAAAATTTTGCGCTTCGTCAGGACGCCGGCAGGTCGAGGGGTCGCAGTTGTGCGTGCCGACGGTGGTGAGACGTGGACGGAAACAGACGGTGGGCATAACCTTGCTCGCCTCGCTTCATGGCCCCCCGCGGACCAGGTGGTGGTCTTAGACGGTGGTGCGTATGGTTTACTACTGGTGTATGGTCAATTCTTAAGTCTTCCGGTGGCAGGGAAACTTGTTGCTACTTACTCGAGTGATAATGCCGTGTTAACGTTGCATTCGACCCCTCCATCCACTCTGCGGCTTCCTCGCGTCTCATACCTTTTCTCGACACCGTCAAGGCGAGAGCACGAGTCTATAGTCGCTCTAACAGAAGACAAATTCATTTTTCACATTCATATTTCTGGGTCCCCTCATCCAACGCTCGTGCTCCATTCCTACAACAGCCTTCCGCTCTTCCACGCACCGAGGCTCTTGATTGCAGTCGACCCCATGGAATGGAGCAAGGCTTCGACCCTAGAGGAACGTGATAACTTGCTAAGCGTCTCGGACGATGGGGAACTATGTTTTTGGACCCTGGAGCACGGAAAAAATTCTGGATGGAGATGTACAGGGAGAGTGAGGACTGGTAGGAGTGGTTTCAGAATGGCAAGCTGCAGCTCAGCGAAAAAGTCTGTGCTAGGTACTGTTCGCTTTGCAGTCCAGTATACTGCTTTGTTCATCTGACGTTGTTAGTTTCGAGCCATCCCGATGGGCAGGAGTTAACCATCTGGGACTCCAATGAATCAGAGTTTGCTTCCGGCCTTGAACATCAAAGGATTTTCAGGTAAGCTCGAATTTCACTCTTCTATACACATCTTCATATCAGCACCAAGCGCATCCGAACCTATTTATGACCTTGATTGGACATCAACTCCAGACAGCCAGTCTATACTTGCCGTTGGGTTTGCCCACCACGTCGAGCTCTTATGTCAGCAGCGTAAAACTTATTTCGGTGATGATCCCGCCTGGACCATATGCTTCAAGGTTGAGGTTGGAAGGTTTGTCTTTCCCTCATCAACTGGGTGGAGTTTGACTCCGCGCTATCAGGTACATTCCCTACCCAATCAGTGACTCGATCTGGCTCGCCAATGGTACACTACTAGTGGGGGTTGGACATCATATGTTTCTTTATGGCCAAACTCAGCCTTATGGACCTGGTTCCACAAATGAAAGCTTGTTCGTGCATGTTGCCAGGATCAATGGTCCTCTTCCAGATTATCATCCCCAAATGTTATTGCAATGTCTTCTATGGGGTGCAGATCTTTCATTGATGTTCACTGTGTCGACCATTCATTCATCCATTGTTCAGGGAAGATATCACTAGTCAAACGAATTATCGTTTCCCTTGAGAAGGTCATAAGTGGAGGGAAAACCTTTTGTTGGCAACCGTTTGGTGTCGAAGACTATCTGCGAGAGGACCAATCACATTCTGTGAGTTTATCCCACCATCAAGAGCGAAGAAGGAGTTATTTATATTTACTCTAAGACTAAGAGACCTGCAAGGTGCTATGGTTTGTTTTTTGGATCTCCAGAGCAACTGGATCCGTGAGCACATCATCTACCTCCTTTAAATGATTTTTTGTCTGACTCTGCCACAGTGTAGATGCGGGTTTCTCCAGATCTCTGGTAGAATCACTGATAGAGCAGTTGGAAGTGCAGCCACTTCCACATCTTTCGCCCAATGAGCACGCACATCTCATAGTTCTCATACAAACAGCGTTAGAGGTGGGTACTCGGATATTAGTAGATCACTGGAGCCTCCGCTGAACCTTTTTTACTCCTGAAGATTGACGAGCAGCAACGAGCACTGGACGCCAATGGACTCCGCTATGTACTTTCCATGCGCTCATTTTACATTTTAAACCGCCGAATTGCGTCAGACCCTGGGAGTCCTCGTTCGGGGTGTGGGATTCCTCATCAAACAGGTTGGAGGGAGCGTCTGCGATACAGAGACATGATATGGGCTTTCCATAGTGAAAGCCAGGACTTACTGTTGAGCACCTCCGCCGCGGCTTGCAATGGGAAGATGCTATGGTCGGACGCGCGAGCACTTGGTGTATTCATTTGGTTGACTTCAATCGACACAATGGTGAGATTGCTATACAATTGTTAGCGCATTCTTATAAGAATAACTGCTAGAAATCGCAAATGGAAATTATTGCTCGAAACGAATATATGGCAGGTGGCAATCGGGACCCTACCACATGTTCGCTCTTTTACTTTGCATTGGGAAAAGTGAAATTGGTGCATGGACTGTGGCGTCAGGCAGCGTGGCATAAGGAGCACACAATAATGCTCAAGTTCCTAGCAAACGACTTCACACAGCCGCGCTGGAAGACGGCAGCCCTGAAAAATGCTTATGCTCTGCTGAGCAAGCAACGATTCGGTTGGTAAATGTATGATGGTCTTTGAATATTCTGCTGACAACTCAGGGTCCAGAATATGCAACCGCTTTCTTCCTTCTTGGAGGAAGCTTGAAAGACGCTGTGAACGTTTGCCTAAAACAACTTTCCGACTTTCAACTTGCCGTAGCTCTGGCACGTGTAATCGAAGGCAACGATGGAGAAGTACTACGTAGCATCTTGAACAACACTGTATTGCCGACTGCCTTCCGCGAAGGGAACAGGTGGCTGGGAAGCTGGGCGTTTTGGCTACTACGACGCAGAGATCTGTCTGTAAGGATCCTTCTGGTAAGTCATGAAACCAGGTTTGTGTAGTCTTGTTACCTTCCCCACAGACCCCCTTGCGAGATTTGGCCGATTCTCTAGAAATGCAAAACCTGGAAATCGGTGAACCACACTTTGATGACCCAAGCCTGGCGCTCCTGTTTTCTCAATTGCGATCCAAGACGCTACAGACTGCCGCGGGGACTAGTGAGATCTCCGGAAGGAGAGAGTTCAACTTTATCCTGCAAGTTGCGCGAGTGTTCTGTAGGATGGGTGAGGGTTATCTATTCTATTTTCGCACTGCACAACCTAGACAGCGTTCGCGTAGGTTGCCATGCTCTGGCACTTTACCTTGTCCGTTCATGGTCCTTCGAACGACCGACGACAGCTGCGCAGAACGATGTCCCTCAAATGCAGAGGCCACCAAGCCCAATCTCACACCGCCGGACTCTAGCTGCCAATCCGTTCTTGCGCAGAAGAACCTCTATCTTGATCGACATAGATGTTGAGTCCAAGACACTGTCAAGAAGGCAACCCCCGGAACTTGCTTTACATGGCGTACCACAGGAGACTACCAGGGAGGAGAGTGATCTTGCCGCTCGCAGAGCTGGTCTAGGAAGCTTGATAAAATCAGCGAAGCATGACGTTCAAGTCCCAGAATTTAACATGGATGCGTTTTTCGATAGCTTTCAATAGACGAGAGAACACATCAATAGAGCGTGTAGGCCGAAACAGCTTCGCAAGGGTACAAAGTGCTGTAGTATGCACTATGCTTAACCTATCCTTGAAGAACTACTTCTCCACTTCTGCTTCCCGTTTCTTGAGGACGAGATCCTTGCCGGTGACACGCTTCCAGACATCTTGAACTTCCTCGACCACGGTTTCGAAGTGAGAAGTGGCATCATAAGAACGAGTGATGAAAATGTTATCGGCCTCTCCAGAGGATACAGGCGTGTAGAGTGGAGTAACGCTCACAAACCTACGACAATTGACACAGTTAGCACTGCACCTGCTTCAAAGCAAGACTTTACTTGTCATAGATGTGTCCGAGAAGCTGAAGTCCGGGAATAATCTCCTGCTCTGGTTTATTCGTCTCCACAATGGTGCTAACAATGGCAACGTATACGTCCTTAGCACAGACGTTGTGGGTTGACGACACCATAGCGACGTAGATGTCTGGAATGATATAAGCCATGTGACGCAGAGATAGATCGAGTGATACTTGCCGTTTCGCCTGTTTACTTGATTCTGCGGGATAATGATTTGGACACTGTCACTGTCTTCCGTGCCAGGGATTGGGTGCCTCAAAATGCAGATCGCTCGGATGACCTTGCCGTCCTCGACAACGCGTAATCTACCACCTTCGGCCTCCTGACCAGCACCAAAGTAGCTGGGATCACCAATGACCTGCTTGGCCCTGACGGTCTCGTCACCACTGCGTACACCGACAAACTTGCCATGCTGATCGGTTACGATCTCATCGACCGGCTTGTCAAGCATGTAGGTTCCACCGTAGATGGCAGATAGACGTGCGAAGGACTGGGGAAGCTCCCCGAGACCATACAGTGGGTAGATGTAGGGCGACTTTCCATAGCGAGCCATCGAAGAAGTGTAAAGGATGATACGATCGTAAGTGGGACGAGCAGATTTTGTGATGTAACTGAGAACGTGTCACCAAAAATATAACCAATGGCACCTAGATGCTTACTCGTCATCGAGGTAAAGTGCCATGGCATGACCAACGAAATCCTGGGTTCCAGGTTCAAGACCAAATTTCTCATACACCGTCTTCATGGAGTCCCTATCGAGGTCGATGCCTGACAGGACAAAATGATTCAATGTCATATCCAGCCAAGCTGATGCGCTGACCTTGATGAGTTGCAGGATCGTCGTCCTTCCACCCTTGCAAGAATTCAAAGAACTTCTTGGCACGGCGTTTCTCCCATAGACCCATCAAAGGACTCTTTACTGCTTCTATCTCGGTGCTGGGGACTTTGGAGATTTTACCATCACGATAAACAAAGCTTCCTGCGATCTGCTTAAATTCCAAATAGCGCGTTACGTCAGTGTGGACAAGGATCTTGGTGAGCTCTCCGGAGGCGGCGATGAACTTGGGTATCAGATCAACGGCATAGTCGCGATCGCGGCCAAGTTCTGTGGGTGGGGGCTGATCTGGTCTGAACTTGCGATAGAGCTAGATGCCGATGTACGTGAGTGGCCGTAGGCTGCACTGACGACGTTGACGCTTAACTTGCCTGCGTCAAGTTCAAGCTGGCACTATCGCCACCATAATAGTCATTTCTATCCATGTGAAGGACCTTTTTGCCCTCGACTGAGAGGAGGCCAGACAAGATACACTCTGTCAGACCCGTGCCGAGAACGACGACCTGGACAGAAAAGTCAACAACACGGAGTAGCAAGCTATCAGATCTCGGGGTTGAATCACATCGTACTCCTCGTCCATGACTAATCTTTAGCTCTCGATTAGACTGTGGGTGATGGTCGTAGAATAGATGGTGAAAGGGATGGGACTGGCGGTTGGCAGGTAACGACCAGTGTCAACGAACCTTCCAGTGAATGAACGTAATCACTTTGAATGTCTCCACTACTTATATACACACGAGTGGCACGTGCCATCTGCAGGCAGCAAATAAGCCCAACTGCATTGATGCAGGTAGAAATTCTGCATGGTATCTAGCATATCATAGGCTCAGTGGAGGAGTACAGACAACAAAACAGTCGTGCAGCGCAGATCCAATATTGGTGTCACGTTCATTTTCCCCCATTGTCAGTCTCACCCATACTCCCATCCTCGTCCAAGCCAAGTTCTTGTGAGATTTCCTCTCAGTTTCGCCACGGTGTACGCTCACGTCGACTTTGATTACCTCTGCTGGATTCAGGCGAGTACTTCTTAGACAACTTCAAAACCGCTACGACGATGATTTGGTTAACGAGCAGAACGGGTGTGTCACAGATCATTGGGATCATACCAGCTTCATTTCTACGATAAAATTCAGCCCAAGACTTCCCAGGTCGCCTGGTTCCGTGCTGTCCCATCATGAGTTGAATGCAGAAAACGGACGAACGCTCGGAGACAATCACGTACAGCTTCAGTGAAAGTTTGCCACCGCTCCTTGGGTGACATTTCATCCCAGTGATTTTTGGCAATGAATCTCGCGAGGGTGCACCAGTCTCCCCGCGTAAACGAAGAGCCAGGTTCTCCCATATTAGCTTCGTCCTCCTCGGTATCGACGTTGGGGTCGCCGAAATCTGAAAATGGTCCTTGAACACGGGGCATGGGTTTCTTGTCGCGTGAAATTTCATATGCTGACATTGCCTCGGATTGAGGATCGTCATCTTCGTCGTTAATCATTTCCTCTTCCACTTCCACCTCCTCTTCCTCGTTTTGCTGATCTTCGTCACCCTCTGCTTCGGCGTCGGAGCTGTCGTGGTACGTGGCAAAGATCTTGTCGGCGATGTCGTGGCGCTGGTGCCAATGTGAAGCCCAGGAAGTGGCGCTATGGTGAGGTGCCTGATTTGCATACATCATTAAGGAATACTGACCACAAAGTCAAGTCAAGACTGTGCCTACCTTTTCGTGAAGCAGCTCACAAAGTTCCTTCTTGGTCAACGAAGGGTCTTGCTTCAACCGCCATGCTAGGAAGTTGAGGAAGTATTCGCGGTCCTCCTTGGTGTATTTGTTCCCGTTGGTACCGACCTGTGCGGCTACAGGAGGGGTTGGCGATCGCGAGGGTGGTTCCGGGAGGGGAATGTGAACTTGAGGCGGCATAAGGTTCGGGGCATCGTTAGAGAGTAATGGTGCAGAAAGACTATTGAGGGTGGCTCTTGGACGTTTAGGGGGACGAGCCAGGACCGACGTTGTAGTGGTGACGGGCTGGAGAGTAGCACGTTTTCGCCGCGAGGCTTGTGAAGGGACAGACGAGCGTCCCTTCTTTTTAGGGGATTGACGTGGAGGTGCTGGTAATGGAGGGGGGGGAGGGGAGACATGTCGCTTTCGTGCGACTTGGTGAGATGTACCTTCCTCGGCATGAGGGGGAGGCTTGCTCGGCACAATTGGCTTCTTGATGGTTTTTGGTTGTTCGGCTAAACGGGATACGAGGAGGTCAAAACGGTCGTGGTGGTCGAGGTAGTAGTCTTTCCAGAGATTTGCAGCGTGGTTATTGACCTGGTAGCAGATGAGTGGGGGCATAGAATGGCTGGAGACGGCCTACCCCATGAAGACCCTCAAGGGCCTGTCTGTAGGTCTTACCCATCTGTCTACTTTCGTGAAGCGCTTGAGCGAGGATGGTGTCGTCGTTCGGGGATGAACCAACAGGGGTGCTCAGGCGCAAAAAGTCCTGCATGACCTGTTGGGGGACGATGGAGGAGATGTCGAAAGAGTGGGAGCTGTGGTTCTGATAATACTGGGGCGGGTTCTGATACGGGGCCGGGACCTGGGGCACGGAGGTGGATGCAGACGGGAGCTGGACTGGCTGGGACTGCTGCCAGGATGGGGCATGGAACTGCTGGGGCTGATTTTGAGGGAGCATCTGGGGCCAGTGCTCGCGAGGCTGAGCCTGCTGCATGTGAAGCGCGCCGACGTGGCCATGGACCGGAAAGTGGTGGTCGCCGTTCGCACTCGCACCAGGGTTAACGTTCATCGTCGTTCCTTGCAAAAAGTGCCTTTCTCGCGATGACGGTAACACACCACGTGATCTCTCGAGTACACCCGCCTCGGATCCCGGACCCTCTTCCCCACCCCCACCGTCATGTCATTTGTCCCGCGCGTCGTATCTCGGCGTCCGTATGCGACCCTCTCAGGTTTGAGCCAAACAGCCCGTCCGTGGGCAGAGAAGTTGTCTGCAGAGTGGAAAGGCACACACGCAGCCGGTCGGAACACCAAGAACTACATTGGCGGTGAGTTTGTCGAGAGCAAGGCGACTGTGTGGCACGACGTCGTCGATCCGGTGGGTCTCCGCTTCTCTCTCATCCCCCGTTCCGGACTTATTCCTGCGCCCAGTCTACGCAAACGTTGCTCACTCGCGTCCCCGAGACCACCTCTGCCGAGTTTGAACGGGCCGTCGATGCTGCTTCCCAAGCCTACAAGACTTGGAGTAGACAAAGCGTCTTGTCCCGTCAGCGTTTTGCCATGGAGTTCGTTATCTTCCGTTTTTGTCTCATTCCTTCATTCACCTTCATGCCCGTCTAGGTTGCAAAAACAGATCCGCCAAAATGCAGATGTCCTGGCCGCTAGTATCGTCTTGGAACAGGGAAAGACCATGGCAGGTAAGCCCGTCTCCGTCTCCGTCTTCGCAAGCAGCAGCCATTAACCGGCACTCATGAAGATGCGCACGGTGACGTCCTCCGCGGACTCCAGGTGGTTGAAACTGCAATCGGAATCACTTCGACATTGCTCGGAGATAAAATAGAAGGTGCCATAGGGCTTTGCCTAGCGTAAACGTGACTCATTCTCTACAGTCAGCAGAGATATGGATACCGAGGTTCGCAAGGTGCCCTTGGGTGTTTGCGCAAGGTCAGCATCGAGTTACCTATCACGCCATTTGTGGATTTGTATTTATGCATCCCAGTATCGCTCCATTCAACTTTCCTGCGTACGCAGTATTGTTCCATTCAATGCTTCGCTGTTCATCTCCCTTAGCATGATTCCCCTGTGGACGATCCCAATGGCGGCCGTCA